>VYZX01027000.1:180040-193846 GCA_013401335.1 Brachypteracias leptosomus
AATGGATCAAAACTAGAAGTGGGGAGATTCAGATGAGAGGTTAGGAAGAAGTTCTTCCCCAGGAGGGTGGGGAGACACTGGCACAGGTTGCCCAGAGAGGTGCTGGAAGCCCCATCCCTGGACATTTTGAAGGCCAGGCTGGATGGGGTTCTGAGTAACCTGCTCTAGTGAGAGGTGTCCCTGCCCATGGCAGGGGGGTTGGAACTGGATGATCTTTAAGGTCCCTTCCAACCCTGACCATTCTATGATTTGCACAAGGCTGTGGCTAAGCCAAGCCATGTTCTCCTGTGCTAGCCCCTGAAGCCAGCAGAGATCCCTGCTGTACTACCTGCAAAGCCAAAATGCTGCAGCATTTTCTACCTCCATGAGATCCAAACCAAGCTGCAGGGATCAGCCCATCCCTTGGGATTGCTCCTCTCCTCCATACATGACCAAGCAGCCCACCACAGCTTGCAGTGAGCTGCAGAACACGGTGGGCTTGTCCTCTCCGAGATGTTCTTCCCGGGAAGGATGTGGGATTGGTTTGCACCAGGTTCTCCTGTCAGCCACAATGACCTAATCACAATATTCTTTCTAAAGAGCAGTGTCTATTTTCAGACAATTTGATGTGGGTGTTATTTAGACCCTCTGCACAGGTGCAGAAATGTTGTTCTCTCTCTGAATCACAGCACAGTAAAACCAAGGAGCTATGAAACAGCAGCTTACCCACTCCATGGCTTTTTTTATCCTCAGTCAATAGGGCACCAGGACTAAATTATGGTGTGAAACACCACAGCAGATCACTACACCTGTGTCAGTACAGACAGGGCACNTCTCATGTCCAAGCTGAACCTCCCCTAGCACAACTTGAGGCCGTTTCCTCTTGCCCTGTTTTCCCTGGATGGCTCAGCAGCAGACTGCAGAGGTCAATAATACGCTCCAGTGCCCATTAGATGGAAACCCCTCCTCAGTGAGCAAGACACAAACAGAAATCAGTGCTTTTCTTTCCCCAGCCTATCTGTAGAACACATCTAGCCAAACCCATAATTTAATCCACAAATGTGTTACAACATTAAGAGATTTTCCCTAACACGGCCGATGAAAGGTCATTTTTGAGGACAGGAGATAAAACAGGAACATGGTCGGAATTTACAAGTGAGGCTCGTGGGGGTTTTTTATATCTATCTATTTCCTTATTAGCTTACCAGGGAAATGAGCACACTGCAAAGTTCATGTTCAAGAGAAAGGTCATGCTTCACTGTACAGAAAAGGCTACTCTTGAAGCAGAATTAGCAAGGAAAAATTCAGCACGGGTACAACCGAAAATGGGATTTCACAGTTGCTTTGTAACAACATTTTTCTACATTTTTTTTGCTGCATTTCCTGGAGAAGACATTACAAATACTACAATATACCTAAGAAACAATTATCCATTCCTTCCATGGGTGTCCTTAATGATCCTGTGTGTTTGGGACTGGAGCATGGCTTGCCCTGGAGCAGGGCACAGGAGAGAGTGGGAGAGACAAGATGTTTCTTATTTTTCTGCTGACTCCACCTGTGGGATCAACTGGAAGGAAAGAACCTCCCTGAATGATCCTGGACTCTTTTGCATGCATGGACAGGAGTGGACATTCCTTGTTTCCATGTCTATAAGCACCCTCAGAGAGATCAAGCATCAACCCACAACCACAATTTTCCTTCCTCCTGCTCTGTTCCTGGAACAACACAACATTATATACCCTTGTGAGACCCCACCTGGAGCACTGCCTCCAATTCTGGAGCCCCTATTACAAGAAAAATCTGGATGTGCTGGAACGTGTCCAGAGAAGGGCCACGAGGATGGTCAGAGGCTGGANCACAAGGCTGTGGCTAAGCCAAGCCATGTTCTCCTGTGCTAGCCCCTGAAGCCAGCAGAGATCCCTGCTGTACTACCTGCAAAGCCAAAATGCTGCAGCATTTTCTACCTCCATGAGATCCAAACCAACAGAACACGGTGGGCTTGTCCTCTCCGAGATGTTCTTCCCGGGAAGGATGTGGGATTGGTTTGCACCAGGTTCTCCTGTCAGCCACAATGACCTAATCACAATATTCTTTCTAAAGAGCAGTGTCTATTTTCAGACAATTTGATGTGGGTGTTATTTAGACCCTCTGCACAGGTGCAGAAATGTTGTTCTCTCTCTGAATCACAGCACAGTAAAACCAAGGAGCTATGAAACAGCAGCTTACCCACTCCATGGCTTTTTTTATCCTCAGTCAATAGGGCACCAGGACTAAATTATGGTGTGAAACACCACAGCAGATCACTACACCTGTGTCAGTACAGACAGGGCACCACCAATCCACCTCAACTAAAAAACCCACCCAAACAACACAACCAACCTACACTCTTGCAGTAACACTGAGTGTTTAAACTCCCCCAGCAATTAAGACAGGTACCTAATTAGGTCCATGTTCTCTTCACTGCTCTTACTTTGCTTTGGGCCAGCCTGAGTGTGACAACTTGACTCTGAAATTGCTGCTCATGCATTTCATCACCATTATTGTTATTTTTGTTCTTTGGCACAGCCATGGTGCTGGGGCTGTGTCTTCACAGCTGAAATGCAGTTATCTTGTAGAAGGCACTATATTAACCCCCTAAAATACCTTATCTTCAGCTTGGTCCCTGATCATCCATAATAAATAGATTAACTAATTAATAAAGCAGAACTTTAATGAGTTTTGCACCTTTTTGGATGATGTTTCCTTCCAGAGATCAGTTTGCACAAGGACTATCCCCAAGATGGCTTTCCACAGCCTACCAGCACCCCCAGCAAGCCCCGTGCCTTCAGATATCCCCACAACCTCAGCAGCTTGTGACAGCATCATTTTTGCAAGGATTCGGAAGTGAAAATGCACAGACAATAATTCTGAGGGGCACAGCAACAGAGCTTGGGGCCCAAGAAGGCCAAGGCCAAAGGCAAGGTGGGGTTGTGCAGCATCCCTTGCTCTGGAGGTCCCTTAGGACCCCATCCCACATTGGTAGACGCTATAAATGTTAATTACTGTGAGGAAAGTTCACCCTAAACATCATTGTTTAGTTGAAAGTGGGTTAGAAATACTCAAATCCCATGGAGTGCAGTCAAGGAACTAGAAGGAAAGCTCCCTCTGCAAATAGTTTGACTCCTTGCAACAGGCATTGCACGCACAGAAATCAATCCTGCTCCTTAAAACCAAATACCTTGATGCTCACACAGAACTTATATATTGACAAAAAAAATATAATAATCACTGGCAAAGAAAATCCACACCAAGAGTAAAGTCTTGTTGCCTGGCACTAGGCTACTAACAAATCAGTTCATTGGTTTCTGACCCTGAAATTTGTTTATTTTCTACTGTTTCTGTAGAACATGTGGTAATTTTTGCTCAAGATATTTGTGTGTAAACTAGTACTACTTAGAAGAATGATCAAAGTGAGAAAGTTCATTTGAAATTAATTTGGGGTAAAGATGGATCTTTACACCTCAGTAAGAGGAAGGAACAGAATGAAGAGACCACCCCAGGAGTCAACAGGATCATCCGTTTGGGATGCCCTTGCAAATGGAGCCCTTGGAAAGGAGGAGTCACAGATCTTCTCGTATATTGAGTACTACTGTCAGTAAAGCAAACCATATTTTGATATGTGGACTGAATAACTAAATCACCTTAAGTGATGTGAAAGCAAACACAATTTCACACCTCCTTATGCAACATCATTTTGTTATTACTCTTCAATCCTCTGCAATACACAAAAGGCACATTTTTTACATAACTACATGCGGTCTAAACCCTCCTTTTTCATGTTTCTCAATGACCTGAAATTGCCAAGAACCACAGAAAAGTGCCAACAAATTAAAAACCAGTTTCTAATATCCTTTATAAGTAGCAGCAGCTGCCCTGCCCCTCTAGAAGCAGTTGGCTTTTGCATCCTTCTGCAACAGGATCTCATCTGCACATTTACTGCATACCCTGTTAAGCAGAATACTTTCAAGCTGACATTTCTAATTGTTTTAGCTCTGTTTATTCAAAGGTGTTTAACATCAGGAGTATTTCCTGAGCAGGTCCTTTAGAGCTCTCTTACAGATGAGGATTTGCTCTCCTTAAGTAAAAATAAACCAATATTAGAACTTTTCTTAGAAACTTAAGCCTTCAGAATTAACCTTTTGTTCTAGGAGCAGCAGGTCATAGAAACAACCAGATCATAGCCAGCTTCTCCCTAATAAAAGGGAAAAGGGAGGACAGGGGAAAAAAGGGATAGAGGGGGTAATACAAGGGAAAAGGAGGGTATTTGCTGAGCTCTCCTCCCCAAAGGAGCACAACTCCACCTTGACCATCTCCCTCTTGTAGGCAGAGGCATAAAACCAGTCGAGAGCAAGACTTGGCCCATCTCACTTTGTATCAACACTCAAACTGGGCCAGAAGAGTTAAAGAAAAAAGGAAGGGGTGGGAATCATTATAGGGACATGCAGGAGTTACCAGCATCTCCAGCAAGGCCAAATACTCTGGTATAAACTATGACCATGTTCATGCCCCTATAATAAAGGGTTACAAATCCACAATAAGCACTTACTCCTCAGGGCATTTCTTCTTTCTTTCTTTTCCTGACTGCCTTCTCAGTGTTACCCTGTATTTTACCTGCTTTGAGTCCCAATCAGCTCATTCTCATCCAATTTCTTGTGTCTTTTTTTGTCCATACATCTTTCACTGTAGATGGGATCTCTATTAACTCAACCTACCCAGGCTGGTAGCAGCAGCAACACAACCTACATTGTTCAGTTGCTGTATTCAAGGAATATTAGAAAAAATAAACAAGAAAAAAAAGTGTGTGTGTATATATTTTTTTTACCAATGAGTATTTGCATTTTCCTTCATTTTTCTTACAGCTCCACTTTCTCATTGAAACACAGCTTTGGGAAACAACATGTGAAGACACTTAACTTCAGGTCATTTTTTTCAGTTCATTTCACTTAGTAGTAAAAGTCTTGCAGCCAAACCTACCTATTGATTGATATACATGAGCTTTCTCTTGCAGTCAATAACAGCCCCGAGCAAGAGTCAGTGGCTCTTTGCTGTTATTTATACATAAAGAGCTTTATTGAGCTAAACCAGTGCTTGCAGTTTAGCCTTCCCCGAGTCATCACTTTATTTCTCTTTAAGGCTTGTCCTTCTTAACTCTGTTGGAATCTACTGCAGACTAAACCAGACCAGAAAAGCTTAGAAAGAAATTATAATCATCGTTCAGTGTTTCACAGGTTGTTCTCCCCATCCTAGCAGCAAAAGTTCTTATATATTCCTAAATTAGTTTGCAGTGGCATGGCAACAACCAATCTGCTGGTAATAATAAGAGGAGTGTCTTAAAGGGAGCCCTGAATTTATGCTGTGCCCAGCAGAGACCCATCCGTCCTGCCTGGGTCCTGGGCACAGCTCCTGAGACCATTTCACACTATGCTGCACAGTTTCTCACCATGGTTTGCAAATTGCCTCCTAAGACAAAGTAATATTGAAGGAAATAAACAGAGCTAAATCATGCCAGAGATTATTTATTCATTACTTAAGGATGTGTGTTTTGATTGTCAAAAAAAATGCGACTAAAAGCAACAACTTGCTTTGTCTCACTGATTAAACTCTGTGTCTTTTTTGGTATGTTGTTATTACTCTGTCTCTAAATCCTGGAACTGGAACTGTACAAGAGTAACTGGGCTCAGAAGGCCATGCCTGTACATTTCCCTACAAAATCCCTTTTTTCAGGGATATTCCTCCCCTTTTTCTGGTCTGAATGACAGTGATCCACAAGAAAGAGATTCCTTACTTTTAAGATTACAGCCTGATTTTACCTATTTCTGGTTTTAAAAAAATAATAATCATTCACTATGATGAATAATCATGACCCATGGTTAAAAACCCCAAAATATTTTCTATTATAACTGTGCTGGTGTAAGATCTCCAAGTGGGATCTTCTGGTTTTCATAAGCAACTGGGAACTCTGGACTTGTATCTGAAACCTGCAGATTGCAAGTGAAGACTCATTTAGTGAGACACTTAAGGAAGGGTTACTCTTTGTGAAGCCCCAAAGAAACAAGGGAGACTCTAAAGGAGAAGTCCTCAGACATTGAGGGCTCCACCACTGGTGGGCTCAGCCTGGACCACAGCCCTGCTCTGGCCAGATGTCCTTGCAGAGCCTCACTTGGTCTGTACCTGCTGGCTGATTGACCTCCTCAAGTTGAGAGAGGTTTTCTGAACAGCTGAAGCATGGAGCAGATGTAAGAACACACAGAAATAAGTGCAGAAAAAGTCTGGAGGAAGCTTTAGAGACCAGACCTGAAGGGTGCCTGAGCTGCAGGCATTTCTGACAGTGCTGGAGGTGAGAAGCAGGCACCCTGGAGAAGATGGGGCTATTATGCTGGAGTTTAGGAGCCAAAGTACTCAGATACATGCCCACATCTCTGTGCTGAGAGCAAGGGCAAGAATTTGCAGAAAAATCCACACCTCCCTCCAAAAATGTGATTTTTCCATCTTTAAAAGGTTGAACCTCAGTTTTTCTGTACCTTTAAAACACCTGGAAGAAACCTTCATTGTTGTCAATTTATGCCCAGAACAACCCTTTGCCCTTCAAAGCTACTAAGGGGTTAGTTTGGGTGTTTATCCTACTCTCACAGACCACTCAATCTTAAATCCTCTTTGGGCTAGTAGTACCAAGTGTAACAACAAGGTTTTTTTAAGGGGTGAAAACCCCCTAAATGTTGAAAACCCTGTGTTGAGGGGATCTCTTCCCTGCTCCTGTCAGTTCATGTTTACTGCTCCTGCCACTTTAACTCCTAAAACCACCAGGATTTCTCTTACGCTGCAATAAATCTTGATCTTCTCATTATCCACAGGAATGTCATATAATCCCTTTTTTTATCCTGTTAAGCTCTCGGTCTTAAAGTCATCTAGTAATGAAAAGCTCCAAAGGTTAATTACACAGTGTGTGCAGTAACTATTTCAGTTCATTCCAAGTCTGTTACCTTTCCATTAAGCCACACTCTGCCATCTGAAAGCACAAGCAGGACCATCAGATAAACCTTTCTTGCACTATTAATTGCTCTGTAGGTCTCTGCTGTTCCTCATTTGATTGGTTTTTTTAATTACCCAAACCATATTATTCCTCCTTTTCTTCTTCTCAGACATCTCCTATTCCTACCCATTCTTTAAATGCCATTTTTGAGATCTTCCTGAGGAACACCAACAACTAAGAATCAAGGCACATGAGGAATATAACCTGAAATAACTTCTACAGTATTTCCAGCTTCTATAAACCTAAGTGTCATAGTTTGGGAGGCAGTTGCAGACAAAATAAGCATCATGTTCACCAAGCCCTCATCTTCCTCCAAACCCCAGAGCCACCATCCTCCTCCTTTCCTCTTCTATACGTTGCAAGTGGAGTTTGGTACCTGTCTAGACCATCCTGCTGGAGAGCTCCTCAAACGAGTGCCTGTGCACTTCAATTTAAATAAGGAAAAAAATTCAAGTGCTTCAAATGACCCATCCTCAAAGAGCATGAGGCAATTGAGCTGCAGAAGAGGTGAGCGCTGCATTGATTTACCACAGGGGAAGAAAACCTTGATAATTTATCCTCTTGTGCTATTGCATTTTATATAATCAAAATGCAGAGTGGCTGACTCTGAGAAATAATATATGCATGAGATTTAGAACGGTGTAACTGCAATAAAATAAATTCTGTCTGTTTCCTTTTTAGTAATAGAATAACCAAGGTGATTTTATCATGTTATAATATAAAGAAAGTTATTTCATATTATTATTTGTAAATGGGCTGAAAGCCTTGATGTTTCCATTCAGAGTTTATGTTGGGAATAATGTATATTGCAGGATTTAACAGCCAATGTCTATTTGGTCCTGAATCATGGAAACCTGGCAAGGTAAAAAAAAATAATCAAACAAACAAACTGTTTTCCCTAAGTTTCCTTTATGGCCTGGCTTAGTGTAGGTTCTCCTGCTGCTCTTCTTTCCCTGTGAATTCTTACCCTTCAGTGGGAGGCATTCTTTATTTTGACTAAATGTGGAAGTAATTAAGCTGGAAAGCAGATGAATCAGTTCAGGTAGATACCCAGACTGGAATGTTGAGCTTTGCTACTACTCCTTACACATTTCCAGGATAATTGTGCCTGCTGAGAGAACGTGTCCAGGAGGTTGGAAATAGTAACAGAAGAAAATTACCTTGAACTGTTCAAATGCTTAAACTGCTGAAGGGCCAAAGGAGAAGGAGAAAAAACCCCAAACTTGTTTCTGCCTGATGTATGAAACTGTCAGAACTTCATAACCCTGCTCAGCCTGTCCCTAGAGGGTTGGAACCACCTGATGAAGGCCCCAGGAGCATCCTGCCCTGGTCAGCCCAAACATGTCACCAAGCTCATTTTCCACAGGGAGCTCCTGCCTATGGGATGTGGTTGTTTGGGGTCTTGCTTCAAGGTATCTAGAAGGCAGAATCATAGAATCATTTAGGTTGAAAAGGACCTCTAGGATCATCAAGTCCAACCTTTGTCCACCATCTCCCTGATCCCTAGACCATATCAAAGGTCTTCTCAACAGGCACTATCATCAGGTAGAACTACCATGTCCCTTTGGGATATACAGTTGTATGGCCTAAGAGTATTGCTATTTATATGTTAAAAAAAATATTATTAAGAGAAATTCTTTGTTTAAAATTAACAGCCAGATATACTTAAGTATCCCAACACTGGAGGTGTTCAAGGGCAGGTTGGATGGGGCCTTGAGCAGCCTGGTCTATGGGAGGTGTCCCTGCCACGACAGGGGGGTTGGAACTAGATGTGCTTTAAAGTCCCTCCCAACCCAAACTATTCTATGATTGAATATTCTCAGTGAAGGTGCATCTGAGACAACAGATGAGCTACTCCTGATTAGCTAGAAATGCTGTATCTCACTTCCTCTCCTAGGTTAAGTCCCAGCAGTTCCTGCAGTGGATGGTTGGATGCATCCTGTAAAACACACAGCAAAACACACATAGGCTTGTCCTGTCCACCAAGATGTGTCTGTAGAATAATAAAGACCTCAAGATTGCAGCTAAAGGATGGAGACACCCAAGACCTCTTCTGTGCCAACTTAACTTCTCAGACCTGGGACCCACTCTCAATTTAACAAGCCAATTAAGGGAAATGATCAAAGTTACACCACGCTGCAGTGTCCAGACAGTGTAAACCCAAAGAGAAACAGCAGCACAAGGCATTTTGTACAGCCTAAGAGATTATTTAGGCATTAGCAATTGATGGCCTGAAAGAAAAGAGACTCCACCTCCTCATTTCACACAGCAGGGTTTCCTTCCCAAGAGAGAAGAGTCAGAAATTACATTCCAACCCCCCAGGGAAGGTGGTGTGTTCCACCCCCCCAGTTCTTTCACTGCAGCTACTCGTGTTGTGGATCATTTCAGCTCCACTGACCCCAAGTCCTACAGCACATATTGCTCCTCGTGAAAGACAGGTTTAAAATAGGAAATAATCAAGTCAGCTCCATGCCAACAACATCCCCAGCTCCTGATGTGGCAGGCAGTAGCCTCGTGCAGCTTCAGGAGAGATCTTGGACTCACTGGTGCAGAATCTTTCACTTCAATTAGTGTAATCATTTATTTAAAACTTTTGGAGGGTTTTTTAAAGCTCTGGATTTCAATACTTATCTGCCCAGCCTTAGTCTTGCTCCCTAGTGGTTGGATTCATTCACCTTATATCCAGTTTTTATGGGTTGTGACTAGTTAGTGCTCCAATAGCTGCATAATCAATACTTAAAGTGATTTAAATACACTGACCATTATCAGTGTATTGCAGCAAGAAGTTCAGATATTAGATGCATTCATTGAAGTTGACACACAAGTATGAACTTAGAATATCCTCCATTTTTTAAAGCATAACTTTCCTGAATATTAAACAAATATATTACTCCCTGACAACCTGGAATAATGTGCTCATCTCTTCCCAGTTACAGGACACATGCTGCTCCCATGCACTATTTTCACCTACTCAAAAAGATGCATTAATTCATTCACTCCTCAAGAAGGAAGCTGCAGCCATTTCTATGTCCTGAAGGTGGACACATGGGACAAGAGTAATTCATATTTCAATTATATATAAATATATGTTCAGCTTCCTTGCATGATACATTTGAGAAGTAACTAGAAAGAAGTTACATGCCTTTTATTTCCTGAGTTTGAAAGAAAAACAGTAGAAGTTTAGAGCCTGAGAAACTGAGAACAGAAGTTGCTACAACATCAGGAAAAGAATCCCAAAGCCACTTAAACTCAACATTTATAGCAACTAATACAAGAGTCCATGCACTTCCCTATGACAAACAAGTATTTACAGTCTCTTGTCAATCTTTCCTCATTTCTGTTGCACATATTTACTGAAATGTGGGTGATGCCACATGGAGGAACCTCTACAAGGAAGGAGCTCAGACAGTGAAGCCCAATGTCAGTATTGCTGAGTCAGCACCTTTTGGTAATAATCTCCATTTTCCCACAATAAATTTAACAGAAAAGAGTTTGCTGTTGGCAGGCAGGTTTCTTGATTTCAAATAAGTTCCCATACCATGATTATAATGCAAACATATGATGGCAAGTCAACCTTTCCATGTATAAAAGAAGACACTTTACAGCCCAATGTGTATTTTAATTTCAGTAGCAACTACCACTTAGATTAAGTAGTAAAATAGGAAGTACTAACAGAGCCCTTCACAAATCTACCCATGACTCTTGGCCCTTAGGTAACATCACTACAGCTACAAGTTCCTCCCTAAATGTGCTCAAATCACACGTTCTCTTTGAAGCCCACTTAATATTTCACGGGTGGGGAAAGAAAAAAGGCAAAGGGTTTATTTGGATTGAGTATTTCAGGAGTTAAACCTGCAGAGATTTCAGTTTAGCCTTTAAATCCCCCCTCTCCAGCCACTTTAGAGTTAAGACAGCGCCTAACAAAGCCTGACTTGAGCAGTGCTCTATTTCTACTTCTTGCTAAGCCTCCAGCTCGGGCAGCTCTCATTGCTCACTCCCAGTAAATCCTGGAGAGCAGCCCACATTTTGCACAGCACAGGTTGTGCCACAGCTGATAATTGCCCCTTCACACATGGCAGCTCCCAGTCTGGAGAAGTATTAATTTAATCGAGCAGTGCTCTACTCCAGGCCATATATTCCCAGCAAACAGCCTGGGAAAAGAGACAGACTTTTTGTTTAGCCATTATTTGCTTGCACCAGATCAAATCAGAAAATACACGTTGTTGATTAGGTGGTAAGG
Organism: Brachypteracias leptosomus; assembly: GCA_013401335.1. Taxonomy (NCBI): domain Eukaryota; kingdom Metazoa; phylum Chordata; class Aves; order Coraciiformes; family Brachypteraciidae; genus Brachypteracias; species Brachypteracias leptosomus. The sequence goes on from VYZX01027000.1 coordinate 191,329, forward strand.
TTGTTTTTTTTAAAAAAAACCTCTGTCACTAAGCACAGAAGTAGAAGGAAAGCTACATTAATTTCTCCTGAAGAAAAAAAGAAATAAAGCTTCCAGCTGGCTTAAGGATGGCTACAGATTTATTCCTGTTCCTTACATGCATTAGCTTGGCTACCCCATCCTAAATAGTGCACCTGGTCCTCAGCTGGCAGAAATTAGTCTGACACACCCCAGTTTAAGAAAACACCTCCTAGCCCGGATATCAGAGAATGGTTTGGGTTGGAAGGGACCTTAAAGCTCATCTAGTTCCAACCCCCTGCCATGGCAGGGACACCTCCCACTAGAGCAGGTTACTCAGAGCCCATCCAGCCTGGAGAACAAGATATTATAAACAAGTTTACCCTCAGAATGAGGAATCTCCCAAGCAGGGGCTCCCCGGGATGGTCTGTGGTGCCCTGGGATGGGTCCCAGACAGAGCAAGATCCCTGCTCTAAGGGGTTTGCTCTGTCTCTTTGCTCTCCCCTTGGCACACCAGGCACCAAGCAGCAGCCAAGCCTTTATCAGAGCCTCTTTTCCTTGTCCTTTCCTAAGGAGGTGCAGTTTGAGTGAGATAATTGGAGTCTCTTTATGCTGCTCCTGCAGCCCGAGCCAGAAAAAGGAGAGAAAAAGGAAGAATGTGCTCCCTTTGTAGCTGAGCAGTCTCAAAGCAGCAGAGTTTTGAGGCCTTATACCTCAACAAGAAAGAAAGATGCATTTTATTGCTGAAGAAAATTCTTCAGGAATCAAACGCAGCCTTTGCCCTCTCTAGAAATGACCCATCTCCTGTGCCCACCTCATTCAATGCTGCTGTTATGCTCTGGTTTAGTTAGAGGCAAAAGTTGCACCATGAAATCATTTAAGTCGTTCTACAAGAATGAAATCATTTAAGTTTTTTTATAAAAATTAAGTCATTTAGTTCTTTTTCTAAAAATTAAATCACTTAAGTCCTTTTATAAGATTAAATCACTTAAGTTGTTTATAAGATTAAATCATTTAAATCTTTTTATAAGAATTAAATATTGGTGGGTCTGCAAAGGGAAGAGGACAAATTAAACATTTTTTTTATAAAGGGGAGGGGATTAGGTTTTTTCAAAGCCTGCTTTTAAAAAACCCCAACATTTGGAAGGCAATTTCTATGTTAAACCAGATTTTTAACACGAATACTCCAACGCACATACATTATAAAAGGGATAGTTTAAAAGTTAAGGCTTTGCAATGGCTGCAAAGCCAATTAAAACAAAAAAAAGTTGTGTCCCTAGAAAATAACTGCATGAGTTATTTACACTCCTTTTAGCAGAAAAGAGTTAGTTACAGCCTTTAAATTTTCTTTAAGTTCCCACCAAGCCAAGTAGTATCCTCATAACAGAACTTACCTGGGGTACAACAGGGGAAGACAAAGGAGGAAGATCTTCTCTCTTGGTTCCAGCAGTTGGATGGGTTGGAGAGGGGGGAAATGGACACAACCCCACCATTTTTTAGGTGCCTAACTCACAGCAGAAGGTACATGTCTCAAAAGCAAGGGAAGACTCAAAAACCAACCCCAAACTCTGAGACCACCAGGAGAAAGAGAGCTAAACCTCCTGCTCTTCCTGTTCTTATAAACCCCAGCAGCTGCTCCCCCTTGACTGTTTTCTCCCCTCTAATCATTTTCAGCTGCATTTGCCTCGTTAGCACTAACGAGGGGAGGAGACCACACCTGCTCTGGGTTACCACCAAGCATGGTGCAGCTCACCTGCAGCTCCATGGGCTCTGGGGTAAAGCAGGACACAGAGAATCATAAAATAGGTTGGGTTGGAAGGGACCTTAAAGCTCATCTAGTTCCAACCCCCCTGCCATGGCAGGGACACCTCCCATAGACCAGGTTGCTCAAGGTCCCATCCAAGGTGGCTTTGAAGACCACCAAGTATGGAGCAGTCATGACCTCTCTGGGCAAACATGACACTAAGCTCTCCCAGCTGGTTGGCAGGCTCCTAAGCACATACAACATCAGAACACATCCTGGAGCCTGACATCCTTGGCCAAGTACCAGTAACCCCAGTTTTCCACCCGTTAAGTGTCCAGGGTAGGAAAAGCAGTGACCTGCAGCCAGACTTGCCTTTTGTGTTGGTTTTGATGTGAGAAGCAACCAACATCTAGCACTTGGAGCCCCAAACCTGCAAAACCCAATTGTTTGCTCTGCCCCAGCCAGCACAACACATTTCCCCCTTCATTAAGTGCTCAGATGGAGCCTGGTACCACAGCAGCAACCGTGGTGTTTGCACATGGATCAGCTGGCACCTCCTGTTCCAGCACACATGGCCTGAGCCCCAGTTTGGCCATGGTGCCCAGGATTTCCACACCCCCTGGTCACACAGTCAGCTGTGGAAATGATGATTTAAGCAAGGAAGAAAATCAAGGGTAGTGTTTCGTTCCTGAATTTATGATTTCAGGAGGTTCAGTGAAGGTTTGTTGAAGTTGAGGATGGCTGGAGAACAGTACACTGCTAACCCCTGTCCCTCAG
>VYZX01027001.1:0-26489 GCA_013401335.1 Brachypteracias leptosomus
CCTTCCAACCTAAACCAGTCTATCATCTCCATACAGATACCCCATGAGGACAGTTCTGCCTGAGGATGGGCTGATGGCTAAGACAGGGTGGAGGATGGGTGGGATGAGGTGGAGGTGAGCAGTAGCATCAGGCTCTCTCTGTCTTCCACCAGAAATGTCACGTGGAGTGTGAAGGAGAAGCAAAGAGCAGGAGGTACATGCTGGCTGTGGGAGGGCAGCTCCTCCTGAGCACATCAGGAGGGTGAAGGTGATGGGTTCCTGCAAGCCTGGGGCCAAACCCCGCCTGGGAAGCGAGAAACTTGCTCAGACCGAAACAGGAACAGCCACAACATGACTCAACCTAACCTTTGGTCTCCGACAAGTTGTCCTCTGCTTAACCCTCTGCTGCTCCCGCTTCCATTTCGGGTAGGGAGGCTGGTCTCCATCTGGGGATGAAGAAAGAGAGACCATCTCTCCCTCCACTGACTTCAGCCCAGGGTAGATGACCTCCCCGTTGTCCTCTTCAAGTCTCTGTTGGGTTTTGCAGCCCTCCAGTCCTAGTTGGGTGGAGGGAAGAGCTTTGCTGTGGGTTTCATGTCAGCAGGTGTCCACGGGCAAGATCACCCTTGCTCCTGTGTCTGACATCGCAGCCATGAAACCTGTGGACATGGCCCGTGGGCTTGGTGTGACCCTGGGGCTCCTCTGGTTGCTGCTTCCCAGGGTAAGGCCTCAAGAACAGAATATCCCAAATTCTCATCTTCTAGTTGGCCGTATCCAGTTGCCTGTTGTGGTGTGACCTGGCTTGTTACGTACCCTCCTTGAACCTGCTGTTGGGACACAGGCAATAACTTCACCAAGGATGGGGCTGATCATAGAATCGTTTAGGTTGGAAAAGACCTTTAAGATCAAGTCCAACCATTCCCCCAGCTCTGCCAGGGCACCACTAACCCATGTCTCTCAGCACCACATCTCCAGGGCTTTGAAACCCCTCCAGGGATGGGGACTCCACCACTGCCCGGGACAGCCCTTCACAACCCTTTTGGGGAAGAAATTGTTCCTCATAGCCAACCTAAACCTCCCCTGGGGCAACTTGAGGCTGTTTCCACTTGTCCCATCACTTGATGAAACCCGTTTGCAATAACCCTGCTGAGACCTTCCAGGGTCTCTGGGGTGGGCTGAGCACCTCCAGCAGGTTTTCCTCAGGCTGTGGCTTAGTGCCTGGGCAGCTCCTTGCCAAAAGGCCAGGTTGGATGGGGCTTTGAGCAACCTGCTCTAGTGGGAGGTGTCCCTGCCCATGGCAGGGGGTTGGAATGAGATGATCTTTGAGATCCCTTCCAACCCAAACCTTCTATGATTCTGTGAAAAGATTTTGGAGGAGGCAGCAGCAGGAGCTTAATTCCTCCAGTAATGAATGAAAAGAGCCTGTGGTGATGCTGGACCTGGGTCCATCTCCAGCAAGCCGTGGGTCACTGGGCATGGCTGGAGCTAAACTGGGGCTTTGGTGCGGAGGGAACTGGAGTGAACGGCGGCTCTCAGTGAGCAGCAAAATGGCCGTGCACGGAGGAGAGACACCGACCGGGCTCGGGAAGCCTCTTTCCACCCCACCAGCCACTTTCACGGGGCTGAGCCAGACCCGTGCCCGCTTCTCCTGGTTCTCACCCCCCTTCCCAGCTCACCTCCCACCCACCCCAGTGCCCCCCGCTCCTCAGCGAGCTGGCCCGGAGGATGTGGAGCCTCAAACAAAAGAGCCTCCCAGCTCTTGGCTGCCGCTCAGGCTTTGTTGTGATTGAGAGGTTGTTCAGCAGGAGGAGAGCAGGAGGGGGGGTTGGTTGGTTGGGTGGGTGGGTGGTTGGTTGGTTGATGGAGCTTTTTTTTTTTCTCCCCTCCTCTTCTGACGAGAGTCCAGATGCGAGGCTGCTGCAAACAAGGGAAAGGCAAACAGAAGCTGCTGGAGACTCAGCTCTTCTGAAAAGCCTCCTCAGGTCACGTGCGCTGTGGATTCAGTCGTCAGCCTCTGCGGGAGAGGGGGTAGAAGCCACCACTGTGGGGTTTTTGGACCTCAAGTTCCCCCACCCCATGCCCTGCTCTGATGGCGAGGGGATGTTGTGAGGTGGGACACACGTCAAAGGTGATGAGGAGATACTTGTGGTTCTGTAGGACAGCGTGGCATGGAGGTGGTGTTCCAGCAGCGGTGGTGGAGAAAGTAGGGTGGCTACACCAGGCTGGTAGCAGCTCCCAAAAAAGAACTGCTCCCCAAAAATACATCCCTGGACTCTCCTGGCAGTTTGCAGCTGCCTTCACGATAAGGTTGGGGCCAAGTCCATGGTGGTCTCCAGGCTCCACACTTTCACTTTAAGGTGCAAAACTTGGTGGCATCTGTGCAGACCTTCTTCTCCTAAACCCCTAAAGACAGACCTGCATGGTGTCTTCAGCACTGTGACCATCCCAGCCTGACCCCCCCAGGTTCTGAGTGTCCCTCACCCATTAATTCCTTACTTGGAATCAAAGCACGGTTGCCTTTTTTAGCCATTTTTGGTGAGAGGGATGAAGTTCAGTGGTGGACAGAGTGGTGAGTGTTGGGGTGAAGGGGTGCTTAGATGACTCCAGCCTGAAGAAGTGAGCTCTTTCTAGAAGGCAGTAGCTCTGCTAGGTCCAAGCCCAACAGGAGATGGCCGTAGACTCTCTTGGGGTGGTCTATCACAATCAGCGTGCTGGTTATTGCATTTGCTTCCAGCTTTGCGCCTTAAAGTGGAGCCTGGAGACCACCATGGACTTGGCCCCGACCTGATCATGGAGACTTGGGGTAGGAGCTTGTACTGAACCCCCCAGGCAGAAGCCGTTTTCCTGGAGCTGAAGGAGGCAGTGGTGGTGGTGGGTGGTGTTTTCCTGGAGCTGAAGAAAGTGGTGGTGGTGGTGGTGGTGGTTGGGGGGGTTGTGCAGGCAGCTGCCAGCTCTCCTCACCGTGGTTCCTCCCCTCCAGCCACGCTGGAATTGGCCACCTCCAGAGCTGCTGACAGGGCTGCCTTGGGAATGACACCACTCGTTTCCTTATCGGCCCCGCAGCCTTCTGCTGGTGGAACAAGGCGAGAAGGGGGCAGGCGGCCAACATGTGTCAAGAGCTACAAAGGAGGAAATTGGCCTCCTTGGCTTCAAACCATGGGGTTAGGCTTGGAGTTTTGGCTCCTGCTGAGAGGTTATTTATATGTGGGCTTTTTTTTTTTTTTTCTTCCTTTCCTCTTTAATAACTGCTGGATGGAGCAAGCCAGGAGCTCCAGCTGATCCCACCTCGGAAGGTTTTCCAAAGGAAAAGTCACATCTCTCCCTCTTTGCTTTCCCCTCTGGCAGTGTTAGGGAGGACTGGTTAAGAGCTGGGTTAGTTTTGGTGCCCAACCCGTTGTTGGTTGTATCCCGACTGCAGCCCCATCTCTGTGGGAAGCAGGATCTGCAGTTCCCTGAGGAACATCTCCACGTTCCCAAAGTGCTAACGAGGAGGCTGAGGGAGCAGGGATGGCTCCTTCTCACCGAGGCCCTTGCGCCACCTCCACAACACTTTGATTAGAGATCCTGACGACCAGGCTGGTGGGTGATTGATCCCAGTGACTCCCAGACCCCATTTCTCCTCTGCTGGAGACGGCGACAGCTTGAGATGGGTCAGATTTGGAGGTGAACCACCTCAGGGAGAGCCTCTCGTGGTCGTGGCTTTGCTCCCAGGCTGGTGGTGGTTGCTCATTAGCCTCCTGACCCCAGTTACCCAGCACCATTTATCTACCTCAGCGAGATGTCTTTAAAGGGAAGATTTCGAGTGACCCCAAAGGCTTCAGAACCCGGCAAGCTGCTCCCAGGGACCTGAAGGGGGGGGAATGTGCCAGGAAGAACCCTGCTAATGAGCAGAGGGCTGTGGAGCAAAGCTCTGCTGCTCTTCTCTTCCTCGGATTTTCCACCAGCACGGCCGCTGCTCTTGAGGATACTTCAGGCTGGAGCTGGGAAGTCCCATCTTCTGTGAGTACTCATGTGCAGGCAACCCTGGAGATGTTCTGGGCACCCAAATATTACACCCCATCCTTGGAATCGTTCCAGGTGAGGTTGGACGGGGCTCTGAGCAACCTGCTCTAGATGGAGATGTCCCTGCTTGCTGACCAGATGACCTTTAAAGATCCTTTCCAACCCAACCCAGTCTGTGAGTCAGAGCTTGGTGGCAACCAGCACCCCTGTGCAGGATAAAAGGCAGCTGGTGATTGCCGTGGACTTGTTGGGGTGACTTTTTGTGACGTTCCTACCTCATGGTGATCAACACCTGGGGCTTGAGTCCTCATTTGGCTTCCAGAAGAAAGCCACCCCAGGTCCTGTAGATGTTGAGCCAGCAGCTGGAGTCGGAGAGCTGGGGAGAGCAGCCCAGGGCTGGAGAGAAACTGCCGGGCTCCCAAATGATTTAAAGCCACCAGCAGCTTGATGATGTGTTGTACTTGGTGATAACATCTGCTGGAGATATTCCTGTCCCTATTACTCAGTCCTGCCCCTGGAGCAGCTCAGGGAACTGGTCTGATGTAAAGGGCTTGCTGGGGGGAGCTGGGGCTGTGGGGGTGCAGCCTGGGGCTGGAGATGTGGCCGTGTGTGGTGGCAGGGGCTCCTGGTGGGACCTTGGAAGCTAGGAGGGCACGTGGTGCCTGTAGCATCCATCTCGCCCCACCAACGTGCTGCAGACAGGATAAATCCCATTGCAGGAAGACCTTAACCAGAGAGCTTTTATAGGGTGGGATAATGGGACCTGCTCAGATCTGTTGAGGTTTCCTCTATGCTTGACACCAAAACAGGCTTGAAACTCTATGTCTAGATCTATTTTAGAATCTCATCTGTCCCTCGTCCACTTGGGGTCTCTTGATGCACGCTGTGGTGACTCGTGGAGAGCACGTTTGCTTTGCAGGCTTGGGCTGGTTGCAACATGGAGATCACCACATTCTACGTCCCATCAAGGGGACAGGATGTGGTAGGACTCAAAAACACTCTTCCTCGGGTGCTGTCGGGGCTCTTGGCTGCCCTTCCTTGATCCGAACACCAGAGCCTCCATGCCTCAGTTTCCCCTGTCCTCCACATGGATCAGATACTCCCATTAGACATGAGTGTGGACTTTGTCGAGGTGAGCACTTGAGGTGCTCCAGGTGGCACCAGTAGAGCTACACGTCCTCTGCTTGTGGTGGGTTTTTTTCCTTTCCTAAGCCAGGAGTGATTTGATGTTGGGAGGTTCATTCCCCCAGCTAACGATGGAAATCACTGGTGTAAACTCCCCCCTCATCCCTCCCTCCGGTGCCTCCTGCGTCGGGAACAGCCCCACTCCTCTGTTTAACCACTGCACGTGGCTTGTTGTGGGGTGAACCTCATGTTGCATGGCTGGTGGCCACCATCCCCAAGCAAGGACTTGCTCCTGGGTTCAAGCCTGGGCTGGAGGAGCTGCATCCACCCAGCAGCTCATCCATGGATGGTGGGGAGTGGGGTGTGGCGTCCAAAAAGGGCTCAATCCCAAAATAACTGGTGCTGCTAAAGCTGGTGTTGATCACCACGTTGCATCACGGTGGAGGGGTTGCGATGTCCTTGTGGTCCCACACCAAGCATGGCTGGTGTGACAATACCAGCTCCAGCTTGGAATCCCACCCCACCCTCCCCAGGGGCACGCGGGTCTCTGCTCCCACGTCCCCTTGACCCACCATGGTGTAAGCAAGAGAGGGGAGCAAAGCCATGGGCTGAGCTCCAGCAATCCATGGAGACTTGGAAGAACATGGAAGAGCCAGGGTTGTGCGTGCTTGGAGGAGATGGCTTTGGAAGGCTGAAAAGGATCCTGTAAGGGGAGGGTGGCCGGGTGCCAGCCACTCTTTGAGGTGGTAACTAAGTCATCAAGAGGAGCTGGATCTATAGGATGCCTTGTGATGCTTTAGGGTTTCGAGGGTTGTTTGCTGTTCTGTGGCTTGGAGGGGAGGAAGGTGGCCCTGGAGATCCATCACAGAGCCCAGCAGTTTGCCAACGGGAAGGTTGCTTTATTTTTGCTGAGCATTAACATTTCAAGGTACAGGAACTTCAGATATTTAGTGTTTTATGGGCTTCCAGGCTGGCTGTTAATACCCTGCTTTGTGTACGGGGTGAAGGGAGCTGGGGGAGGTTGAGCTCTGAATGTCCCTTTGAAGGAAACCAGCCTTTGGTAGAAACCTTATGCCATGAGCAGAACGTTTCTTAGCTGGGTGAAAAGTTAAAGCCCATTGCTAGCGAGGGTGGTTCAGCTCTTGGCCATGCTCTACAGGTTCTGGATGTTGCATCAAAAAACCTCCACCCTCCAGACCAAGACATCAGGAGCTGTTGGTGTTCCTTGTGATAGAGAACTCAACGGTAGCTAATGGTAGCTTGGACCAGCTTGTCTCTTGTCCACGTGGTCTCCAAGTAGGTTCAGTGTTTCCCTCGAGGGTGTGAGGAGGTGCATGACATCAGAAGTGGCAGTTTGGGGATTTCCAGGCTGTGTAGCGCCTTGGCTCCTGGCACCTCCCTCTGTGGAGCCCATCAAAGGTGGAAGACGTGGTGGAGAGGGCAGCAGCAGATCCAGTTCTGGTTTTTCTCGTTGTGTGGATGGAGGCTGTTTTGGGGTTCCTGTTGCACCACCTCCGTGCCCAGGGGACAAAAGAAGGGGCTCTCCTTGGCCATTCTTGGCTGGGAGAATAGGATGGATGAGGTGCACCACATCTTCATGGTGTCCTGATGGTCTCCAGCCTTTGGCCACAGGAACAAGAGCTTCATCCTCCAGGCCACCAAAGCAGCCAGATTTTTCTGGGCAAGGTGGATATCCAGTTTGGTGCAGCTCCCAAGCTGGTAGCACAAAGAGCCCACAATGAGAGGCTGGCTCCTCTTTTGAAGCCACCCTCATGAAGTGGAGCATGTTGAGTTGCAGCAGGGGACCAAGGTTTCCATCAGTGTTATTGATCTTCCAACATCTGGATTGTCTTCCTACATGTGCTTTCATCCAAGGAGAGATTTAAAGGAGTGAGAACTGTTCTGATAAAGCTGCCAAAAAGAGTCTTTGCTTGAGACTTGGACCATTCTCGGGACCTTCTCTTGTAAAACAATTTGTGGGTAAGCACAATGACCAACTGTGGGAAGCCCCTGATGCTCCAGGTGGTTGTTCCTACAACCAGGACTATAAATCCTCCAGGAGAGCGTTTGAGTTTGTCACATGCTGAGTGAGATGATCTAATAGTGGTCAGAAGTTGCAGGAAATTGTGGTTGAGGTGACCAAATCCTTGAGTGGAAGGATCTGTGGTTGAGTTGATGGAATCTAGAACCTGCTGGTGCACACGTTGATCTTCCTCATCCTCTCCAATGAATTGCTTTTGCTCCTTGATGACATCTGATGTACCAAGCCTGGTAACTGGCATAGCTTTAGGTGTTGATGCAATGGTGATGGTGGCATAGGAATGATCTTCAAGGTGTGAAGAGCCATCTGAGAAGCAAGTTGGCACCACCTTGGCCTCAAGCATTTGACTCTGGGTTCCTGAGGAGCCGTGCTTCTTCTTGAGGAGTTGTGTAGATATATGCAGCATGTGCTCTCCAAAGTTGCCTGGCCATGAAACAAAATATGGTTTGATGCCATCTGCTTCATAAGGAGCAGAGTGAGATCTGCTGGAGGAAGCTGGGTGGGCAGCAGGGCGAGGGAGACCTCCATGCACTCTGCAGTCCTCAGCACAGGAGAGACAGGGACCTGGTGGAGCCTGTCTTCTTGTTGCTGACTGCTCCAGCACCTCTGCCATTCCCTCCCATTGTCTTTGCTGGGGAAGCAAGGGAACTGGAGGAGCCAGGTTTGGTTCCACCTTTGGTCTCAGCAGTATCTGACTTGCAAAGCTCTTCAGATGGGTGGTGCTTTGAGGACCTCCCGTGCTTGAGATGACTCTCAGCATGCAGATTGTGTGTGGAGGCGTTGGGTTGGGAGGCCAGCCCTGTAAAACTCTCCCTAGAGCTGGGCAACCAGCTCTAGGTGGCCCTGCTTGAGCAGGGGGTTGGACCAGGTGACCTCCAGAGGGTCCCTTCCCACCTCAACCATTGCGTGATCCTTTCCTGTGTCTCGTGACACGCAAAGTTCACGTTCAGGCATGGGAAAATTCCTCCTTACTTGCGTGGTCATTGGAGGGGACCAGGAGTTGTCCTCCTGGCCACCGCTTCCCACACTGGTGCTCGAGGCTTTGTGCAACCATGTGGGGAACTGGGTCAGGGAAATGATCCAATTAAAAGCTACGCCGAGCAACATCAAAAGCAGGTTTTAACCAGGCGGTTTCCCAACTGCTTGTGTTGGGGAAAGAGGGCGTTGGGCCAGAGTGGGAGTGGGCAGCAGTGGATGGAGCGCCCTGGGATGGTTGCTTCTGGTGGTGGCACCGGTCCATGAAGGTTTGCTGAACGTGGCCTGTGTTGGTAGGCAACCGTAGGGACAACAAACCTGCCTCCTGCTGGGATTCAGACTGGGGAGGCTTCGTTTTCTTCCCGGAGAGCCCAGCCTTGCTCCTTTGTGGAGGAGTTGACCTTTCAAAGCTGCTGGAGAGCCTCCTCCCCAGGCTCTCCGTGGGTTCCTCTCCCCCAAGGGTGCAGGAGGAGAAGGCTGGAGCTGCACCATAGCCCTGCCCATCCCGGCTGCCTCGGGTAATCCCCACTAATCCTTTAATCTGTATCAACACTGATAGGTATTAAAGCAGCAGATAAGGTTCAGACCATGGCTTGGAGCTCAGCGATATCCCCACCCTCTTCCAGCTCAACCTCTTAAGGGGCCCGCGCTCCTCTGCCCGGCAGCCGGGCTGGGAGGGGAGGGTGGATTAGCTGCTCCCAGCTGGACCGTGCCCTTGTCGCCAGGCTCCAGCTTGCCAGACAAGTCCATCGATCCGTCTACGGATGTTCCTGGTGACCAACATCCTGCGCAACCCTTGGTTGCGTGTTCCTCAGCTGACCCGGAGCACATCTGCTGCCTCCTGCTCCTTATCTGCTCCGTCCACCTGGATATAAGCCTGGCTTGGCTGTAAACACCTCCTGGAGCTCTTAGGCAACAAGCATGAAGCTCTCCTGGCTCAGCTGGTGCTGCCCATCTGCGGTTCCTTGCTGCCTGCTGCTCTCTAGCAGGGTTTCCACCCTACCCCACCTCCAGAGCAGAACTCCCCCCACCACCTCCTTCTCCTCCAGACCCCTCCACCCTCTGAGGTCTGCGATGTTCTCACTTGTACAGCACCTGGGCACCTTTGGTTCCCTGAATGATCCAGTGTTGTGAAGGTGGGACTCCAGAACCACCTGCCCCATATTTAATGGTCGAGATCCCTACTCAAGGGAAACTCTCCTTGTTTTGATGTCCTAGGCTCGTCCTCCTTTTCCAGCTCCTCTTCCAGCTTCTTGTGGGCTTGCTCCATGTTCACCACCAGTCCCCTCCTCAGCAAAGCCATGGTTAATCCTGCCCTCAAATCCTTTAAGCTGTCAGCAAACAACCCCCTCCTTACGCTTCTAGCACACAAGCTCGGCCACATGGCCCCAAGGTTATATGGGTGCTCCCAGATCATCAGCTCCTGGAAGCTCCTCCACCATCTCCATGGAGCAGCGGGTGGCTTGCTTGTGCGTGGCCTACAGTGATATCTCCTCCATGTACAAATAATCAGGTTCTTAATTACCTAATGGCAGGTTCCTGGCGTGTCGTGGAGGTGAAGAGCTTGGGTTCAACACGGTTGAGGTCTCACCTCTCTGAGGAGCCTCCTGTCCCGTGGGCCTTGCTTCTGGACTGCATGGGCTGGATGTGCAGCTGGTGGGGCCAAAATGGGCTAAAAAACATCAAATGAAGCTTTTTCTCCATGCCGAACAATGATGATGGTCCACTGGCAGCTTGACTCTGCAGCTTGACTCTCCCAGGCTTGTTTATTCCCTCAAAACANCCCCAGCACTGCAGGGGGATCTCCCCAGAGCAGAGCAGAGGGGCAGAATCATCTCCTCAACCTTCTGACCATGAATCTTTTTGCACCTCATCCCTTTGTGGTAACCTCATATGGGACCCATAAGGTGTCACACTCCTCCTGCTCACCCCCATCCTCCTCTACCATGTGCTCAGGCACATTTCTTGCTCTGTCCCCTCCCACCATGTCCCCAGCAGGGGGTTGGACAGAGCTGCCTTTGTGTCTGGAAACCACCAGCATCTCTCCTGGCAACTGGAGCAAAACCTCCAAAGCAGAGGAGATGAGAGCCAAGCGGGCAGCTTCCTAAACGTGTCTCCTGAAGGGGGTGAGACGTGGAAGTCATACCAACGGAGCTCTTTAATGTTAAAGGCTTGGAAGGGAGATGTCTCCTCTTGCCTGAGGGATAAATAGAGCTGAAACTCCTCCTAGACTTTGCTGCTTATCACATCTCAAGTGCCTTGGAATGGAGCCTCTCCAGGAGCTGCCAAAGCATTGAAGCTGGCTGAGGTGCCCTCAAAGTGATGCTCCCCCTGTGCTAGGTCTCCTCCAGGAGCTGTGTGGGTGGCTCAGGAGATGCACCCTGTTTTGCAGGGACTTTGTGTTGTCTTCTTCTCTTCCACCCCTTCCCCAAGCCAACTTTATAGGTATGAGTGCTGAGCACACAGCTTGGCTGCTCCTGCCTTGGAGACATGAGTCCACAAGATCTTCAGGACCAACTGTTGTTTGCAGCCACAGGTTATTTGGCTTCTTATGCAGGAGAACTGCTTAGAAAATAGTCCAGCTTGATAACTGTGATGAGAGAAGGATTTTTTTCTTATCTGCTTGGCCATGGACCTCCTGGTTCAGCCATAGAGTTGGACTTGTGTGCTGAAGTGGCTCTCACAGAACCCCAGCATGGTAGGGGTTGGAAGGGACCTCTGGAGACCATCTCATGCAACCCCCTGCTCCATCAGGGTCACCCAGAGCAGGGTGCCCAGGATCACGTCCAGGCTGGTTTGGAATCTCTTCAGAGAAGGAGACTCCACAACCTCTCTGGGCAGCCTGGGACAGGCTCTGACACCCTCACAGTTTCTTCTCCTGTTCAGGTAGAACCTCCTGGGTTCCAGTTGGTGCCTGTTGCCCCTTGTCCTGTCGCTGGGCACCACTGACAAGAGTCTGGCCCCATCCTCTTGCCCCCACCCTTTAGATATTGATGAGCATTGAGAAGAAGCTGTCTTCTCCAGCTCAACAGCCCCAGGGCTCTCAGCCTTTCCTGGGCACAGAGATGCTCCAGTCCCCTCAGCATCTCCAGAGCCTCCACTGGACTCTCTCCAGCTGCTCCTTGTCTCTCTTGACCTGGGGAGCCCAGCACTGGACACTTGTTAGCACCATGAATGTGACTATTGGTGATTCAGAGCCCAGCATGAGGTGGATCTGGGGGTGTCAGCAGCTCTTGGGTGCTGAGGTGGTGCCATGGGGAGTGGTGTGGGTGCTCTCTGGTACTGATGGAGGGATGAGGGAGAGGAGAAGAGCAGTGGAAGGATGAAGGATTTTCCCACTTGGAAGACTCTGGTGTGCTTAGGAACAATTTCACCGCTGGGAAGCTGTGGCCAACATCTTAAATACTCCCATCCTTGACTCATCCCGTTTCTCCTCGCTGCCACTCTTGCCCTGCGTGGTTCCTCTCTCTCCTTTTGATGTCTTCATCCCCTGTGTGGTTGCAGATTACCACCGTGTCCCCACGTAGCTGTCGCTGGACCAGCTGATCCATATTTAGCTCTTCTAATCTCCTCCTCCAACCCAATCCCTTCAAACCTCGTTATTTTTATTCCTCTTCTCTGAACTTCCTCCAATTTGTCGATGTCCTTTTTGGTCATGAGATGTCCAGAGCTGAGTGGAATTGCTGCTCTCCTGAGAAGAACCATGAGGGCAAAACTGTTAAATTCCACCTTCTCCATCATTGAGTTGGGGTTGGGAGAGACAAGGATGGTTTGGTGTAGACCTCCTGGAAGAGGTTGCCCGTGTTCCTCCTGGCCAACCTAAACCTGCCCTGGGGCAACTTGAGGCCGGTTCCTCTTGTCCTGTCATTTGTTCTCTAGGAGAAGAGCCCGACCCCACCTGGCTTCACCCTCCTCTCAGGGAGTTGTGGAGAGCTAGAAGGTCTCCCCTGCGCCTCCTTGACTCCAGGCTCAACACCCCCAGCTCCCTCAGCTGCTCCTCACAAGTTCTCCAGACCCTTCCCCAGCTTTGTTGCCCTTCTCTGGCCACGCTCCAGCCCCTCAATGTCCTTCTTGGAGTGTGGGGCCCAAACCTGACCCCAGGATTCTCCAGAGGACCTGTCTTTAGTCTTTTTTATGTTGGCCAGCAAATTGGTGACTACCATGTTTTCCTTTACTCTTCGAAGGTGGTGGAGGAGTCAGATACCCTCTGAGAAGGACCTGGCCCAGGGTCTTTGCACGGGGACCTCTAACTGAGGTGGGAACCTGCTGTGTGGAGCTCACTTTGGTGTGTACCAGGCATGGGCATCTATGCTTGTAGTAGGAACTTCAGTGCAAGCCTAATGTCCTTCTCCTTACACCCAGAGGTGACCTTCTAGCTTGATGGGTCTCAGGGCTGGCTCTGGCTTGGCTCTTTGCAGCCTCCGTGTCCTTCAGCCAGGTTGGATGTGGTTATCAGCAGGCTTTGAAGGGTGGCTGGAGCTGCATCACACCGTGCCAAGTGGTTCATGAAAGGCCTCCTGGATTTACAGCCCTCTTCCAGCAGATTGATGGACCGAGGCGCTCGTGAAACCTTTTATGTTGCTCCTTTGATGTGCTGGTCAGAGAGTGCTGGTGTTAACGGGAACCATTTGAGCACTGCTTGGATTTGGCCATGAATTTCACGTGGTCCAAAGCAGAAAACAACGTGTCTATCTCATGACATTGTGGCCAGAAGGTCCTCTTGCTTCTGGTCTTCCTACGTGGATGTCTTTTAGGGGGAGCGGGCCAGAAAATGAACGTGGGGGTGGTTGGTTGAGAGTGGCTGAGGAACATCAGCTGGTGGAGCCTAGTGTGGGTAGGCATCATGAGCTTGCGGTGGGTTTCCAGGTCTTGAAGAGCTTCTCCTCTGCAAGAAGGTTGAGCACAAGGCTGGGACCTTGCTGGAGAGCCAGTTCCTGGGGAACAGTTGATGGTCTCCAGCCCAGAAAGCAAAAAGGTGCCATACATGTCTCTGAAGGGAGGCACTGAAGAGCTGGGTGGCACTGGTGGTTGAGAAGGTCCCCAGGAAGAGGGCCTGCTCTGTCTCCCATGGTGGGGAAGGGTCCTTTTTCTGCTTGGGTAGAGTTGCCTGGCTCTTTTGTTGGGTTTGGGGGAACAAAAATGAAAAGAAGACTGTGCCCCATGGTGGTTCTTCTGCTTAGCATCCCGGCCTGAAGGACACGTGGCTGGTGTTGGCAGTGCAGGGGATATTGGAGATAGAGCAGCAAGGTAGGAAGCCAACCACACATCAGTGATCTTGGCGGTGGACATGGGGTGGGAGGGCTTAATGTGACCCCTGAGTTGCCACTGCTGGAGGTGAGGATGACTCTAGTGACCAGGAGCAGCCTTTGCATGGCAGTGGTGATGCTGAAGAAGGGGCCAAGGCTGGGTTGGCCAACACAAAGGATGCTTGGTGGAGCTCAATGTTACCTTCCAACCATCTCCATCCTCCCTTGACCCAGACCCATCTCTAGTGCTTGAAATCCAAGTCCCACCTTGGATTTCTTCTTCTCCCACATCTCTCACTCACCTCAGCTGTCCCTTTTCATCGCTGCTCTTCACTCCCTCTCTCCTACTGGAGACACCTTTTTTTTTTTCACCCCTTCCTGGAGAAGATCTGATAGTCTAGTCGGTGGTTGGAGCAGGTGACTTGGTGCCAGCACGTCTGCCTTGGATACTATTCCTGGCTCTCTTTGAGACGTGGGAACGCTCAAGACTCTGCGGCGTCTGCGAGCGCCGAGATAAAGGCTGGTTGGGTTCCAGCAGGGATTTGATGCCCTTCTCCACCAGGGGGAGGAGGCAACTCCTCAAAGGTCATGCTGGGGAATCTTTGTGTTTCTCCAGCAGCATGGCCAGGGTTGATAGGCATCCAGCTGGTTGGATCAGACCCTCGTGGCTGGTGTGGTGGGAGGTTCTACCTCTGGTGTTACCCGATGGGTTGTCACACCCCAATATACCCATTAACCCTCAGCAGGTCTTTTTTTAGCAGTGCTGGGACCATGAGCTTCATGCAGAAGTCCTCATCCAGGCTTTGGAAAAGAAAGGGAGGGTGGGAACACCACGTGGTGTAGGGCACCCCCAGAAATGTACCCCAGTGGTCAGTGAGGACCTTGCAGTGGTCAGTATGAGGCCACTGATGCATCTGTGGTGGGGCTGGGCTTCCAGTAGATTCCAGTGGCCCATCTAGAAGGATCCTTCAACTCCTGCAAACTCAGGTGGACAACAAAAGCACCAGGGAAGCCTCATTACTGGTCACAAACTCTTGTGGTAGGAGACAAAACATGGACCAAAACTGAAGCATTGCTGGAGGCTTCAACCAACACTTCTCATGTCACTGCGTGGCATCAGTGGTCTCACACTGACCACGTAAGGTCCTCACTGACCAATGGGGTACATTTCTGGGGGTGCCCTACACCACGTGGTGTTCCCACCCTCCCTTTCTTTTCCAAAGCCTGGATGAGGACTTCTGCATGAAGCTCATGGTCCCACCACCAGCACTGCTGAAAACAGACCTGCTCAGGCTTAATGGGTTATCGGAGTGCGACAACCCATCGGGTAACTGTGGAGGTAGAACCTCCACCACTCCAGTCACGAGGGTCTGATCCAAACACTTAGATGCCCGTCAGGTAGAACCTCCACCACACCAGTCACTAGAGTCTGATCCAGACACTTAGATGCCCGTCAACCTTGTCCTTGGAGGTGCACCACAAGTATCTCTGCTGGTTGCTCTCCTCCAGCTTTTTGGTGTCCCTGTTGGCCTTTATTGCTCAACCCCACACTTTTCTTGCCTGGTTGACGTTGATGATGGAGGGGAACCCAAAATAATCCTCTGGGTGGCCTGCGTGGTGTAGGCCTTGCCATTATTGTGCCCTCTCCTCTTCTGTTGGCTGCTGCGACGTCCCCTTCACGCTGGCTGATGCTAACGAAGCTGTGCTGGTGCTTGGCCACTGCTGCCAAGGGACTTGGCTCCGTGCCACTTCTGTCCTCAGCGGTGGGGAAAGCACGTTCCTCGTGATGGGGAAGCCAGGAACACAAAGGCCTTTCATTAGGGAAGGCAGCCGTGGCCAGTCCGGGGAAGCTTCACCCCATGGATGGTCACCAGAAGCTCCTCCGGCAGCAGCTCGTCAGTGTTTAATCTTAGAGCCTACCCAGCAGAGAAGGAGAAGTAAATTTTCCTTCTGCAGAAGAGGTTTTAGGGCCCAGAAGTGTTGAGAGATTTGGAGGAGGGGTGGTGGAGCTCAAGCCAGGCTTGTTTTGAGGAGCTGGACATCTCTTCTAGCTTGAGGAGCTGCACAGGGTGCTGCTGGAGGGTACGAGTGCTGCCCAGTGGCCTTGATTCCAGCATCTCCCTTGACTTCTGGCCTGGTGGAGGGAGCTGGGTGCCCGTGCTCTGGTGACCACCAGCGGGTCGACCTCTTGGAGGATGAAAACCGTGCCACCAGGAGATCAGCCAGACACGGTGGGGGGTGAACTCAAGGAGCAGGAGAAGCCGCCTTGTCTCCCCACGGCTGCTCCACCAGGCTCTGCTCCTTCCAGTGCCAGGTGAAATATGAAATCCCATCAAGCTTAGAGAGATCTCAGTGAACTGCTGGATGTGGCCGGGCGATAACGAGCAGAGCTGGAGCTCTAATTACACCCTCCCGGGCTGCTCCCTGGCTTCTGGCCTTGGAAGGAAGCTCAGAGCTTTCAAAACCCACAGCTCCTTGGTGTGAGATGTCCATCTGGCCTTGGGTTGCTGCCCACCAGCACCAGGCAGCTCTGCCTGGTCCTTCTCGGGCTGTCTCAGTGCTGGAGACTCACTCTTGGCATGAGAAACATGGTGTTGAGGAGCAGTTTGGTTCCTTGAGGTCCTTCCTAGAAGCCTCCCGCTTACTTCAAGCATCTCGTGGGGGTTTTTTTAATGCCCAAACCACCCTTCTCAAATCCATGGGCTGTGGGGCAACCTCGGAGGTGATGGAGAGCTGGGGATGGGCTCCTGGGAGGAGCTGGTCCTGCTGGTAGGAGATTGGAGGTGGTGTGTCAGAAGAGCTGTGGAGCACATGCTCTGCTGCTGGCAGAGGAGACCTTGTGGTCCAGCTACTGCTGCTCAAGTCCTCCAGGCCACCTTTGATGCTCAGTGTGCTCTGATGAGCTGTTCAGGGAGAGGATGGACATAGGAGGAGAAGGAGAGGGCTGCAGGCATGTGGGCAGAAGATGTTTTGTGTTCTTCTGCTGGAAGAGCAAATCCACTTGCCCTGGCAGTGTCAGAAGGTCTCTGAGTTCTCCATCCTGCTCCTGGGAGCAGGCAGAAGCCTCTGAGCAGACACGGTGTCCTCTCTGCTCCTTGCCTCTTGCACCTTCTCCATCTGCAGATGGTGCTGGTGTGGCTGAGGATGTGGAGAGGCTTTGTGGGGTCACGAGTTGATGAGGAGATGGGATGTTCCAGCCACTCACCGTGATGGTGGGCACCCTATTGCATGTGGTGGGACATGCAAGCTTCTGCTGGAGGTATTTCTCTTGCTTGAAGGATGGAGGTGTGTGAGCAGGAGAAGGAGCTGGTCAGGACCAGGATGACAGTTTGGGTGGGAGTCCAACCCTTTGGTGGCTGTCAGCAGTGTTGGCCAAGGAGTGCCAGCAGAGAGGCTGGAAGTGGTCATGGGCACGAGTCCATTCTGGTGACCAGCAAGCATGGCCTCTCCAGGGTGACAGTCACTCTGACAGAGGCTGAGGAGGACATCTCTTGATGTAGCACTGGATGCTCTAGAGGGATCTTCTCCAGCTTGAAATTGAAACCCAGGTCAGCATTTGCTGATGGTTTGATGAGGTTCCTCAGGCTGCTTCTCTTGAGGTTGCTCAGTGTCTTATCAAGATCATAAACCATAAAGAGAGGAGGTGTGAGCAGAAGATGAGCAGCAAGCCCCAAAACTGCTGCACATCCTCATGAGCCAAGGAGAGGGCTTGACTGATGAAGGGCTTGGCTGATGAACCTTGAAGGATGGGAAGGTCTTCACTCTGTCTTCCCTTGGCCAGCAGCAGAATCAGCCATCCTCCTCCCATCACTGCTGGAAGCTGCTAGCGTGGTGGAGCAGCCAAGGACCATGGCTTGTCAGCAGCAGGGTGGCTTGGCCGTGCTCTCACTTGGCGTGGTGGCTTGATGGCTTTCCAAGTCCAGCTCTGGCCATGAGATGTGGTTTCCATGCATGAGGAGAGCACCATGGCTGACACAGTTGGCTTGGCCTCCACGGATGCTTGTGTGGAGAAGAGGGCTGTGGTCTGAACGGTGGTCAGGGCAGATCTGGGAGGAGGAGGAGGCGGAGGAGGATGGTTTTCATGGGTGCTGCTCATTTGTCCTGTCCTGCCAGTTGAGCAGAAGCCTGTGAGTTTTTTTCTTCTTCTAATACTCTTATCAGGTCCAAAGTCATTGACTGCATTAACATCTGAGCAGTAGCCAGCAGGCATCTCCACCAGGGATGACTACACTGGCAAGAGCCATTGGGGAAGGAGCTTGGCACGGGCTCTTCCAAGCAGGAGAGCAGATCCCTCCTGAGGAGAGACTTTTGGGTGTGATCTGGGTGACTACAAAGCACCAGCTCTTCAGGGTTACGTGGGTGTGGGCACACCAAGGTGGGAGAGACCTGTGAGGTCCTCATCTTCTGATGGGCTGAGAAGGTGGCAGCCTTGGGCTTGAGGTTCTCCAGGAATGTAGATGCCTGTTGATACTTGTTCTCCTTCCCGCCTTCCCGATGGTGACCGAGATGTTTCTCCTTGCCCCACAGATGGAGTCTCCGGTCTCGACGCCGGCCGTGTTGCCCTTGCACCTCCTGGTCCCCGTCGTCAACAACGACATCTCGTCGCCGTGCGAGCAGATCATGGTGCGCACCCGCTCGGTGGGGGTCAACACCTGCGACGTGGCCCTGGCCACCGAGCCCGAGTGCCTGGGCCCCTGCGAGCCTGGCACCAGCGTCAACCTGGAGGGCATCGTCTGGCAAGAGACAGAGGATGGTAAGTGCCACCAGAGAGCTTCCCGCTCTCCTCCAACGTCCTTTTGGAGCCTTGGCCATCCCTTCCTTCCCCTGACCCTGCCACCTTGCTGGTTGTCACGTCCCCTGACCATCCAGAGGAGCTGCTCAGCAGCAGCCCTTCATCCACCCAGCAAAAGTTGTGTCAGCCCAACATGGCGTGTTCTCCAGGTTCTTTGGTGGGTTTTTGTTGCTGGTGGGGCTCTACCAAGGAACGCGGGGCTTGGTGGACCACGCTGAGTGCTGGAACCTGGCCTTCCCTCCAGCCTTGTTGAGATGCTGGAGGTTTCTGCTTCAGGAGGTCCAGGGTGAGCTCCTGCTATTTGTGTTTGGGGTCTGGAAGCAGAAGGAGTTCCCAGAAGCTCAAAGATGAGAAAAAGCAGCAGTGGTGGAGGCCTCTTTGTGGAGTTGAGTGGAGGTCAAGGTTCATCTCAACCCACGAGCTCCTCTTGGGCATCTGCTCCTGCTCTTCCACCACCGTTGTGTGTGGAGAGCAAAGCTGTTGGCTTGCTAGTGGGCCAAGGAGATGCAAAGCAGGAGCCATCAGGAGCTCCGCTCTGCGTCCCCCAGGGCTGGGGGATCTGCTGGGGAGATCTACTCCAAGGAAACCTGTGGAAGGTCTTCTGCTGAGCTACAAGACCCTGCTCGTTCAGTGTCTGGGAGGAGCCCGATCGCTTCACAAGACGCAGGAGCTTCAGCTGGGGAAACTGAGGCATGGCCGGGCTGAGTGTTGGGAGAGCAGAGGAGCATCAGCACCTCCCACCACCTCCCCAGCCCCACCAGTGCCATTCTGGTGTGACTTCCCTCAACCCAGAGCTGCAGAACTCGATAAAAATCCCAGAAGTGCTGGAGATCCCCATGGACAGCAGCAAAGCCAATGAGAACTTGGACCTTGTAGGGGTTGGTTTTTTGGGTGGAAGAGAAGAAGCTCCTGATGGAGCCGTCAGGAGCAGTGACCTTTCATGGCCAACCCTGCAGAAGACAATCCCTGCTGTGATGTTTGGTCGTTTCTGAGCTGCTGAGCATGTTGGCTCCTGTCATAGTGACGTCTCTTGTCCTCAAGTGAAAGGTCAGGGTGAAACCAGCCCTGGTTCCTGCCTGACATCTCCTGCCTTCCCATGGTTAATGGTGATGCTGGAGGAGATGCTGGACCTGCCTGGACTACAAAGAGCAATGAAGCTGGGGAAGGGTCTAGAACACAAGTGTGGTGAGGAGCAGCTGAGGGAGCTGAGGGTGTTGAGCCTGGAGAAAAGGAGGCTCAGGGGAGACCTTCTGGCTCTCCACAACTCCCTGAAAGGAGGTTGGAGCCAGGTGGGGTCAGGCTCTTCTCCCAAGGAACAAGAGGAACCGGCCTCAGGTTGCCCCAGGGCAGGTTTAGGTTGGACCTGAGGAGAAATTTCTTGCTAGCAAGGGCTGTGTCAGGCTGTCCAGGGCAGTGGTGGAGTCCCCATGCCTGGAGGGGTTTCAAAGCCATGGAGATGTGGTGCTGAGGGCCATGGGTTAGTGGTGCCCTGGCAGTGCTGGGGGAATGGTTGGACGCAATGATCCTAAAGGCTGGAGGAGACCGAGCCGCTCTTGTAGACCTCCCATCCCTTGGAAAGCAGAGCGTTAGATGTCCAGGGACAGCCATCCACCATCAGTGGAGCAAAGACCCACCTGCAGCTTATGGAGAGCCTGTGCTGGAGCAGGTGGATGTGCCCTGTGGCTCCTGGTGCCCACAGCCCTGGTCTACAAGCAGCCACCACCATGTCCATTCCAACACGGAGGAGCTGCCCCCCAGCCAGGGACCATCCATCAGAAGCACTTGGTCCAGTCTGAGGACTGTGGTGGAACAAAGAACTTCACGCAACGTTGTCCTTGTCCATCCTACGTCCCCACTAGCTGGATGAACCCACGGAGCCTCAGTTCTGATGCTTCAGAGCACCAATGTGGGGACCATACAAGGACCAGGTGCTGCTTTTTTTGCCTCCCTCTTCATCTCTTTATCCGTTTTTACAGGATTATCTCTTCCTAGGTGGCAACTTGGCACCATCAACCCTCCTTTTTCCCTGCCACGAACGTTCAGCAGCTGCTTTGCACCTAAATTTGGGTTCTATCAACTGCTGAAGAGCTTCAAAGGTCTCGCCTTCCCATGGAACCAGCTAGGATGGAGTTCTCCAAGGGGGTTCCTCTCCAAGAGCAGCCTTGGGGCTGTGAGGACATCACCTCCTCACTGCCTGCCCTTGCCCTGCTCGTCATCCTGCTGCGGGAGGGGTGACCAAAGCTGCTTAGGATCTATCCTGGGCTTTAAATTGTCCTGGCTGATTGGTGGAGGATTAGGAGAGGATTTGCTCTGATTGGGTGCAGGGGGTTAAATATAGGCTGGGGTGTGGTGGAGGGTTGGTGCTCCAAGGAGGGTTGATGCTCCAAGGAGGGAGGGATGGATGGCTGCGTGGTGGCTTCACCCCTTCCTCTGTCATCTCTTGGTCATAGTGGTGGTGGAGAAGAAAAAAACGACAGCACGAGGATGTTGGTCCTGGGATGTGCAAGAGGTTCTGGTGGCTTGTCCTGCAGTTGAGCATCATCATATGTGGTCTTCAGGCTTCAAAGAGGGGTTCAACCAGTGCTGGCTACGTGGTGGGATGGGCAGAAGGAGCTGCTCCTCCATGGTTGGGTGGGATGAGGTCTGGGTTAGGGCTGCTGGGCCCTCAGGAGCTGTTTGGTCCTTCTGCAGCTCCACGGAGGTGTCCTCAAGTGGTGGGTTTGAGTGCAGGGTGCCATCAGCAGCTTCCCTGGGTTTTAAGGAGGGGGGGGACAGGTTCCTTGCTGCCAGAAAGGAGGAGGAGGTAGAAGATCACCCTTCTTGAGGTGCCTGGGATGAGCATCCCCCCATCCCAAGAAAGATCTCCCTGATCTTCCCCATCGATCTCTCCATGTGTGGGTCTCCAGGAGTTGGTTTCACTGCTTGCTTCTACCCTGCATCATCTCCAGCATCATGTCCTGGCCATGTCCATGTTAAGGCATGTCCCATCACCTTCCTCCAAAGGCAGGACCTGTCCTCTCCTACTCTGGCCCTATGGGTGGTTCTTCAAGCAGAGATAGAGGGTTGGTGGGTGTCCCCAGGGGGTGTGAGAGCAAAGTGAAGCGGTGGGATGAGGGTTGTTCCTCCAAGGTTGGGTTTTCCTACCAGGAGTGGTCACCTGAGTGGGGATGCTGGGCTCAGCTTGCCATCTAGTGGCAAGAAGAACCTTTTCTGGAGGTTCATGGCCATGCAGGGAGACTGCAGCTGCACGTTGATGTCCACAGCCTTGCTGGGGGCTGTCTGCATCTCCCTGTGGAGCCAACGTGGATCTTCAGCCCCCTCTCAAATCCTGCGGCTCTTTGAGGTCACTGCTTTTAGCATCCCCCTGAAAAGAAGGAAGAGTCCCAAGAAGCTCAAGGACAAGAGGTTGGGTGGACGCCGGCCAGAGCCATGCCAAGAGGGGATGACCTAAGGGTCTCCAACTCCCATCTTGGTGCCTCTCCAGCCCAGAGCTTGGGTTCTCACCTCTCCCAAGAGCCCAAGACCCCTTGTCCACCTTCCTCCAGCCCTGAGCTCTTCCTCTTGCCTCTCTCAAGGGGGAGATCCCCCTTTGCCCTGGATGCCCAGGGAAGGGTGAGACACCCTGGTCCCATCTGACCCTCTCCCCTCTGCTTACAGGCATGCTGGTGGTCAACGTCACTTGGAGGAACAAGACGTACGTGGGGACCCTGCTCGACTGCACACAGCATGACTGGGCACCTCCCCGGTAAGCAGGTGGTGGGCTCCAGCAGCACGTATGGTCCCCATGGCACCCACCGTGCCTCGGGGGGCTGTCCGTGGAGGGTGGCATCTCGGCATCTTCTCCTTGCCCAGCTGAGCTATTCCCATGGCTCTTTGCCCCTGTGGTCACAGGTTCTCATGTCCTGGAGACTGGAGATGGTTCTTCACACTGAAGGTGGGGAGACACTGAAAGAGGTTGCCCAGGGAAGCTGTGGATGCTCCATCCCTAGAGGTGTTCAAGGCCAGGTTGAATGGGGCTTGAGCAACCTGGTCTAGTGGGAGGTCTGGGAGGTGGTGGAGGCTCCATCCCTGGAGACATTCAAGATCAGGCTTGATGGGGCTCTGAGCAACCCGACCTAGGTAGAGGTGCCCCTACTTGTGTAGGGAGGTTGGACCAGATGACCTCTAGAGGTCCCTTCCAGCCTCAAACATGCTGTGATTCTATGATTCTAGTTTTGGAATCTTTGAGGTCCCTTCCAACCCAAACCATTCTATGAGTACTTTCCAGTGGACCTCTCCTGTCCCTCTTTACTGGTCAACGGTGGGGCTGAACCTGCAGGCTCCTTAGGGGGGGAGTTGAAGGAGGCCCAGCACGCCCACCTCACCCCTCCAACCTCCTTGTCCTCCTCCCTGGCAGGTTCTGCGACTCTCCCACCAGCGACCTGGAGATGCGCAATGGGCGGGGCCGGGGCAAACGGGTGCGTCCCACCAGCAACACCCCGGTCAGCGAGGCGGCCGCCGCCCCCGACGCCAAGGCCACCGGTGGCACCAGCAAGACCCGGGCGGGAGCCAGCAGCAAAGGGCGCCGGGGCAGCCAGAACTCCTCAGACCACCGCACGCCCCCCGGGGCCGCCGCCGAGGACGTGAAGGCCAGCCCCTCCTCCGTCACCAAGAGGAAGAGCAAGCCCCTCTCCGACATGGAGCTCAACTCCAGCTCGGAGGACTCCAAGGGCAGCAAACGCATCCGCACCAACTCCATGGGCTCGGCGGCCGNGCCTGGACCGCAGCTGCCCCTCGCCCATCCTCATCGACTGTCCCCACCCCAACTGCAACAAGAAGTACAAGCACATCAACGGGCTGAAGTACCACCAGGCCCACGCCCACACGGACGACGACGGCAAGCTGGAGGCCGACGTGGACAGCGAGTACGGGGAGGAGCCTGCCCTCCACGCTGACCTGGGCGGCTGCAACGGGGCCGGCGGGGCGCAGAAGGGTTCGCTCTCCCCGGCGCGCTCGGCCACCCCCAAGGTGCGCTTGATGGAACCCCACAGCCCTTCCCCCTCCAGCAAGTTCAGCGCCAAGGCGGCCTGCAAGAAGAAGCTGGCCGGGGAAGGAGACACCGACCCTGGCGCCCTCTCCAACGACGGCTCCGAGGACGGGCCCTCGGTGGCCGACGAGACGAGCAACGATGGTTTTGATGCTCTGGAGAAGCGATGCGGCGAGAAGGACAAGTCCAAGAAGGCTTCTGGTGCTAAGCAGGAGAAGATCCCTTCCAAAAGCTTGAAGTCGGCCAGACCCATTGCGCCGGCCATCCCCCCCCAGCCCATTTACACCTTCCAGACGGCCACCCTCACCACCGCCAGCCCCGGCTCCTCCGCGGGCCTCGCCACCACCGTGGTCCAGACCATGCCCAACAGCCCTCAGCTCAAACCCATCCAGCCCAAGCCTACGGTGATGGGAGAGCCCTTCGCCGTCAACCCTGCCCTCACCCCTTCCAAGGAGAAGAAGAAGAAGGACAAGAAGAAGAAGGAGCCCAAGGAGGTGGAAAACCCTCTGACCCCGGGCAAAGCCTGTAGAGCAGAGGAAGGCAAGAGCCCTTTCCGGGGGGACCCCAGCGAGCTGGGGATGAAGGGCGAGGGGGGGCTGCTGAACGGCTCCTCTGACCCCCACCAGAGCCGCCTGGCCAGCATCAAGGCCGAGGCGGATAAAATCTACAGCTTCACCGACAATGCCCCAAGCCCCTCCATCGGTGGTGCCAGCAGGCTGGAGAACACCAACCCGGCCCAACCCATGACCCCGCTGCACGTCGTCACCCAGAACGGGGCAGAGGCCAGCTCGGTCAAGACCAACAGCCCGGCCTACTCGGACATCTCCGACGCCGGGGAGGATGGGGAGGGCAAGCTGGAGAACGTGAAGGCCAAGGACCCCGAGCAGCTGGTCAAGGAAGGCGCCAAGAAAGCTCTTTTCCCACCTCAACCGCAGAGCAAAGAGTCTCCTTACTACCAAGGCTTCGAAACCTACTACTCCCCCGGGTACCCCCAGGCGAGCCCGGGGCCCCTGAACCCCGGTGGCCAAGCCACGGCCGAGACACAGGCCTTGAAGCTGAAGAAGGACGAGGAGCAGGAGAACCCAGAGGTGAAGGTGAAGAGCGAAGGCTGCGAAGAGAAGAAGGCAGAGCTGGGCGGCTCCAGCCAGCAGCCCTCGGTCATCCAGCAGCGGCCCAACATGTACATGCAGTCCCTCTACTACAACCAGTATGCCTACGTGCCCCCCTACGGCTACAACGAGCAGGGCTACCACGCCCACCTCCTGAGCACCAACCCCGCCTACCGCCAGCAGTACGAGGAGCAGCAGAAGCAGCGGCAGAGCCTGGAGCAGCAGCAGCAGCAACGAGGGCTGGAGAAGAAGGCAGAGCTGGGCTTGAAGGAGAGGGAGGTGGCCCTCAAAGAGGAGTGGAAGCAGAAGCCGCCCATGCCCCCCACGCTGACCAAAGCCCCCAGCCTCACGGACCTCGTCAAGACGGGGTTGAGCAAGGCCAAGGAGCAGGGAGGTCCTGATATGGCCAAATCTGTCATCATCCCCAAGTTGGAGGACTCATCCAAGCTGGCCGGCAGCCAGGTGGCTGAGGGGCTCAAGGTGAAGCTGAGCGAGGCCGGCCACCTCGGGAAGGAGACCACCGAGACCAAGGCTGGCTCCGAGTGTGGCCGGCAAGCGGAGGTGGACCCTGTGCTCTGGTACAGACAGGTAATGTGGTGGGCTTCCTCCTGGAGGAAGCTCTTCACTGTGGCTTCACTGCAGGGGTTTGATGGGGCCATTGCCTTGGAGAATGTGCGTGATGGGTCTCCATGAGATTCCCTTGGGGCCAGCATAAGGAGGGGGGGTTGGGAGGCCACAGACAGGCCAAGGAGAGCCTGGGGAAGGGGAGTGGGGTTTGGTGGTCTCCTCAAACCCAGCCTGGTGTTGGGACAGGCCAGGCTGGGGGGGGGTGGAAGCTGCTCTGCCAACCCTCTGGTTATCTGCTGGTTCTTGCAGGAAGCCGAGCCCCGGATGTGGACCTACGTGTACCCGGCGAAGTACTCGGACATCAAGACAGAGGACGAGCGGTGGAAAGAGGAGAGGGACCGCAAGTTGAAGGAAGAAAGAAACCGAAGCAAAGAAGCCGCATCCAAGGAGGACGGGAAGGAGAGCTCCAGCTCCGAGTGCAAGCTGACCCCCACCGAGGAGGCTCGCCTGGTGGGGAAGGACCCCAGGCCCAGCGTCCACGTCCCCGTGTCTTCACCCCTCACACAGCATCAGTCCTACATCCCCTACATGCACGGCTACTCCTACAGCCAGTCGTACGACCCCAACCACCCCAGCTACCGGGCCATGCCCACCGTCATGATGCAGAACTACCCAGGTAGGGAGCTCCTGGAGGTCTTCTTGGGGACCTTCCTTCCACAGGTTGACCCTGCTCCCACAGCAGGATGGCTGTAGGACATCTCAGGCAGAGCTGTGTGCTGCTGCTGCGCTACCTGAAGGTTCCTCACGCTCTTCCTGCTCTTTCTCCTCCCCCAGGATCATACCTCCCCTCCAGCTACTCCTTCTCCCCGTACGGGAGCAAAGCGTCCGGGAGCGACGAGGGCGACAAGTCCCGAGCCAGCCCCAGCGTGAGCTGTAAATCCAGCTCGGAGTCCAAGGCCCTGGACATCCTGCAGCAGCACGCCAGCCACTACAAGAGCAAGTCGCCCACGGTGAGGGTCGGGCTGTGCCCAGCTCTGCGCGGGACCTTCGGGTGGTCCCTGCATCCTAGAACCCACCTGGAGCGACTCGTTAATGTTCCTGCTGCTGTGGGAGACATGGGGCTGTGGAGAGATCCCTCCCTGGTCACCGGCCATCCTGTCACCTCCCTGCTGGGATGGACCTTTCAGATCATGGGGTCCAANAGGAGCTCCGACCGACCCCGCACCTCCCCCTCCCAGCGCCTGCTCTCCACCCACCACCACCACCACCACCTCGGCTACTCGCTGCTGCCGACCCAGTACAACCTGCCCTATGCAACAGGTGAGAGCCAAACCCTCACCACAGGAGCTGTGGCCACCTTGAGGGGGGCTTTCCAGCTCTCCCAGCATGGACCACCAGCTCTGACACCCCTTCTCCTCCGCAGGTCTCTCCTCCACAGCCATCGTTGCCANTAGCCCCTTCCCCAGCTTCATTGCCCTTCTCTGGACACGCTCCAGCCCCTCAGTGGGGAGAGGGATGATCCTGACGGGGCATCCTGGAGCGGAGCTGGTAGCTCCTCTGATGATCCTTCTGTTTTCTCCTCTGCAGATAAGCGAGAAGAGCTCTCAGGAGCGGGACCGCGGCGGCT
>VYZX01027001.1:27999-38658 GCA_013401335.1 Brachypteracias leptosomus
CAGCCCCATCCCCGGGGCGTCAGACCGTTGGTGTTTCTAGCTCTTGTTTCCATTGGCGTTGCTGTGTTGGGTTTCATTTCAGTCTTCCTGATTTCTGCCCTTCTGTAAAGTGTACATTATTACCGAGTTCCTTGTTTTTTTTATATATATATATATATAAATATATATATATACAAACTGTACTCTTCTGGCCTTTGTACATTCGGGCGAGGAGAGAGAATAAATCTTTTTAAGAGACAATCACAAACCTGTGAGGGTGGCTTTTTCTTCCTGCTCCCCCCTCCCCAACTTCCAGTCCCCAGGGATTCTTTTTTTTTGGGGGGGTGGTGGGGTGGTGGAGACCCCATCTCTGGGACATCTTAGAGGGTTCAAGCTCATGGGTCTGAGGCTGGGATGCTGCGGCCAAGCTCAGCTTTGATGTGGGTGGAACCTCTCCAAGGTTCTCCCCAACACCATCTCCATGGCCTCAGGGAGGTTGAGGGAGGCAAAAAGTGGTTCCCATCCCACTGCAGTAGAGGAGGACCAAGGGGTGGTAGAGCAGGGCCTTGGAGGGTGGAGAAACCCCCCCAGCTCCAGCTGCAAGAAGGGATGACACTTGTCCTGGCCAAAGCCAGGAGGAGAAATCAGTGTCAGTTCAGTGCAAGGGCTCCTGTGTCTCCACCCTGGAGAAACCTGGGCCAGATGTTCCCATCAGTGGAGTGGAGCCACCAGCCCTTTCATCCCATCTGAGGGGGAAGGAGGGAAGAAGAGCCGCAAGCTTTAAGATGATTTATTCACACCAAGGTGTTTCCCAGCCCCACCTCTCTCCTCCCACCAGAAACCATTGACCATAGTGTCTACGGGATGGCTCCACTTCAGCTTTAACCTCCTCTACAAAGCACACGAGGACAAGTCCACCTGCGAGCAAAATCCACCCTCTTCCTCTGGCCTTCTGAAGAAAACCCACCAGGTTCCAGCCCAATGGTGCAAAGACAAGAGCACAACCTCGTTCTCCACCACTAGAAGGGGCAGGGTTGGACTGGGAGCTACTCATGGCCCCATCCTGCTGGGGAAAGCTCCTGGGTGGGGGGAACATGTCCCTACATGCCACCTCCTTTGGTTTGGCTGCAGCCCTTAGGTTGGAGATCACCTCTTTGGAAAGGGGAGGAAGAACCAAGCTGATGGCCACCAGCCTGCTCTGCGCCCGTCCAGGGGTGGAGGATAAAGGTGTGGAGCTTTTTGGGGACCCTTTGGACCATCACCACCACCCCACCTCAGACAGGCAAGGAAACGCTCCCCCAGAGCCCAGGAACCACGGGAGACCCACCAGCAGCTCTGGTCCTCCCAAAGAAGCAGCCCCAGGTGGGTGAAGTTCATCTGAATGCCCCTTTTATTGAAGGCTGGGAGGGTGCAGAGCTAAGAGGGAACAGAGCAGAGGCGGCTTCAAACCAAAGCTGGAAGAGCAAGAGGTTGAAGAAGGAGGAGAAATAAAGATTAGACCAGTTAAAACAGCAGAGACGGAGGGAAAGTGTTAGAGGTTCAACTGGAGCAGGGCTCCTGCAGGGGCCCCACCCCCAGGACACGCCCTCTCCTGAAGAGTCTCCAGTGAAAACTGTCGGGGGGGGGTGATGGGGAATGGAGCAGCCTGGGGTTGGAGCCCCCCAGACCCCCCTCTGAGCTCCCAGGAACACCTTCCACCTCCTGTTGGGTGGTTACGTGTGTGTGGAGATCCTTCTCTAGGCTTCGAGGAGTCAACTCGGAGGCTACACGGGCCAACCTACCAACGAGAGTCCCACAGCAGCTTGTCCTCCCTTCTCCTCGAGGAAGGAGACGTGACCCTTGCTCAGCTGGAGAAACCAAACCCAGGTCACGCCGAGGTCCCCCCCACGCTGCAGCTATTCTTCATCAGAGGAAGAGTTCTGGTCCAGGGGGTACACCATGAACATCACGTCTGGCCGCGACGGGACCGAGGGGTGCCCAGGCCTCACCATCTCGAAGCCCAAGAAGCTGAACGTCTTCAGGAGTGGAGCTACCAAAGAGAAGGAAAATCTGTCACCACCTGAGAAGCCACCACAATCAACGCGCACCCAACACCCTCCGTGAGCTCATCCAGAGCTTCCTCCACAGAAAGAAACCACCTTCAACGTGACCTCCAGCAGGTCTTGTCTCTTCCTGCCCTCATCACAGCTCCTCCTAAGCGTGAAGGGCGGTCAAGTTGTGCTGCAGAGCAGGTTTGTCCATGTTTCTCCTCTTCCATTCCCTATGGAAGCTGTGGTGGCCCATCATCTACCTGCACCCGCTTTCCCAGGATGGACAGGGCCACCCCATGGCACACCCAGGGTTTTATTCTGGACTTAGGTGGGGCCCAGCACCCTCTGAAAGGGGGTCAGGCAGCAGCAAAGAGGGATCTCCTTTCTCAAGGCCTAGGTAGACATTTGCTGTCTCCACAAGGACCTGGAGCTCAGTAGGAAGTCCAGTGTGGTCCCTCAGGAAGGCCACCATGGGTTGTGCACAGAAATCCTGAGTAGGGCCAGCCTAGAAGGCCCCCAAGCACCTTGTCTCAGTCAGACAAGGTGAGAGGCAGTGACTTGGCTTGTACTGGTGCAGCATCTCAGCTCCACAGCACCCTCTGATGACCATCTTCAAGACACCGAGCAGAGGAGCTCCCAGATATTTCCAAGGCAACGCTGAATTTCCACCCCCACAGACAAGGAGCTGGAACTGGGAGCGCTCCAGAGCTCCCACCAGATCCAGAAGCAACACGTGGCCCATCTTTAACCCAGTATCGGGTATCTCCTGTCACCAGGAGGTCACCTACACAACCCGTGGTGGTGGTGACATCACAGCAAGACCTTCACCTGAACATCACAGGGGAGGACATCTTTCCAGGCTCAGCTCCAGCAACGTGCTCCGTCTGGGAGCGGGCAGCCAAGCAGCAGAGGAAAACTAGAGGTCAGGTTTGAACTCCTCCTGCCACGGCCACCGCTTGGCCACCAGCTTGGGACCTCACCCACAAAGCTCCTGGGACTTCCGTGCTGTCATCACTCATCCAACGTGTCTATCTTTAGATCCTAAAGCAGCCCCCTTAAGCCTCAAGCATCTCCAGGATTACCTCTAAGTCCAGGAAGGGCAAAAGTGCAGGGAGGTCTTGAAAAAGCAGAGGAACATTGAGGCAACCAAGCTCTACGTGGCTGGTTTCCCACCTAACAACTTCTCCCCTGGTAGCTCCTGGCCTGGTGCCACATGGAGACCTTCACTCTTTGGCAAAGGAGGAATATTAACCAATTTCTGGGCAATAAAATGCTTTTTAAGTCATTCAGAAGCAAATTTCTGCATGAAAGCACCAGTACTAACGTAATGGTGGGACAACAAAGCTCATCTGGAGAAACCAAAACCCCCTCCTCTCCCTCTTGTGGCTTCTTTGACCCCCAAGAAGCTGTTTGAATTCCTAAGAACACCACGAGAACGATGTATGGAAGCAGGAAGAGTCCCTTGGAGATGAACCTCAGGTCAACCAGATCTTTGTACCCGTTGGAGATGTAGGGAGAGAACCTGGGAGTGGGGATGGGGGCTCACCTCGATCTTCTCGGCTTTTTCTGAAGCAAATGAAGACGTAGTTGACTTTCATTTTTTCCTCAGCAAACTCCAGCAGTGCTGATAACCTGCCAAGGAGAAGGAAGACAAAAGGACATGAGCCAGAGGAAGTCCTGGCCTGAGGAAGCCTCTGAGCTTTGGGATGTTTTGAGGGAGAAGGATTGTTTACAGCAAACAATGGCTGCTCAAACAATGGGCTTCCTGGCTGGAGGAACCAGAGCTGTCCTCAAGGCTCTCCACAAGTCACTGTCCTCACAGTCAGCGTGGATAAACACCCATGTCCCCACCAGCCAGAAGACTTCCTGCATGAGAGGGTGGATACTGCAGCAGGTCAGGTCCTGCTCTTGGGTCACCACAACCCCCTGAATGCTCCAGGTTAGGGGAAGAGTGGTTGGAAAGTGCCTGGTGGGAAAGGACTTGGGGGTGTTGGTCAAGAGCTGGCTGAAGATGAGCCAGTGTGTGCCCAGGTGGCCAAGAAGGCCACCAGCATCCTGGCCTGTGTCAGCACTGCTGTGGCCAGCAGGACCAGGGCAGGGATTGTCTCCCTGGACTGGGCACTGGGGAGGCCACCCCTCAAATCCTAAGGTCAGTTTTGGGCCCCTCATTCTCCTCACTTGAGGGGCTGGAGCGTGGCCAGAGAAGGACAACAAAGCTGGGGAAGGGTCTAGAGCAGGAGTGTGGTGAGGAGCAGCTGAGGGAGCTGGGGGTGTTGAGCCTGGAGAAAAGGAGGCTCAGGGGAGACATTCTGGCTCTCCACAACTCCCTGAAAGGAGGTTGGAGCCAGGTGGGGTCGGGCTCTTCTCCCAAGGAACAAGAGGGAACAGCCTCAAGTTGCCCCAGGGGAGGTTTAGGTTGGCCATGAGGAACAGTTTCTTCCCTGCAAGGGTTGTGAAGGGCTGTCCCAGGCTGCCCAGGGCAGTGGTGGAGTCCCCATGCCTGGAGGGGTTTCCAAGGCATGGAGATGTGGTGCTGAGGGCCATGGGTTAGTGGTGCCCTGGCAGTGCTGGGGGAACAGCTGGACCTGATGATCTCCAAGCTCTTTTCCAACCAAAAGAACTCCAAGGTCCTGACCCAGGTGACATCCCCCTGCCCCTCCCGATGGGGCTGGAGCTGCATTAACCCCCCCAGCCCTGGGGATCAGCTGGCCAAGTCCTCACTGTCACCACCAGCTGTGCAACCACTGATGAGGCAGAGCAGTGACAACCAGCCCTTCATAATTAACCATCAGCCAGCCAGAGGGAAAAGAGATTTGCAAGGGCTTCATTAATATGATAATGAGCTCTTTTAATTAGAGCCTCTCCCAGGCTGTTTTACCTGGCTAAAAATAACCTGACAGGATCATGTCACGACAAGATGGGTGTAGAAGAACCTGCTCCCAGGAGAAGGGGCAGCTGAAGACTGAGGACATGACACAAGCTTTTAGCTGGACTTGGTGAGACAGCAAGAGCACCAGAACTTCCTGAAGGTGCCTATTATGGGGTTTTTTAGTTAATTAGCTAGTGTCATGTAGGGCTGAAGCCCACTTGGAGGCCTTCAGAGGAACCCAGCAAAGCTCCTGGCCAGCAGAGACCTCTTGGCCAAGCTCCTGGCAGGAAGGAGCTGCTCTGGAAGCTGCGTTTACACAAACTTCCCCGAGCGGAGCTGGCTGGACAAAACACCACCAGGTCCTGCCAACAGAGGGGGAAAAAAAAGTATGAGGGGTTCTGGCAGAGCCTGGCGCCTGCGTGGCTGCTCTCCAAGAGCAGATCCACCTACTGATGAGAGGAGAGTGTCAGAAGAACCAAGGGTGGGATTTTTCTCCCCTGAAAGAGAGGCAAACGGCTGCCAAAATAAGCTTGCCAAGTGGCCAGTGGAAAGAAAAACTAAAGCAGAGGAAGGCTTTGGAGATTTTCCATCCCAAAGTATGCAAAGAATGACTCTGCTCAGTTATGGACTCAAAACTGAACAATAACCATTTGGGGAGGTCCTACAGAGGGGTCTGGCCAGGCTGGATCCATGTGATGAGGTTCAACCAGGCAAAGGGATGGGTCCTGCCCTTGGGTCACCACAACCCCCTGAACGCTCCGGGCTTGGGGAGGAAACTGCCTGGAGGAAAAGGACCTGGGGGGTTGGTCAACAGCCAGCTGGAGATGAGCCCAGGTGGCCAAGAAGGCCACCAGTGTCCTGGCTTGCGGCCAGCAGGACTAGGGCAGGGACTGTCCCCCTGGCCACACTTCAGACAGACAAAGCAGGACCAGAGGTGCCCTCCATGCAGCCCCCTGTCCCCACCCATGTCCCCAGAGTCCTGAGGAGCTGTGGCTGCAGCTCTGGGAGCCTGAACTCACCCTTCTTTGCTTCCATCGGCCAACAACCCGTCAGGGATTTCCACAAAGAGGCTCTGGTTAGAGAGCACTGCATCCCAGGAGGAGGTCTTCACCTCGGTGACCTTGTACTGGAAGTGGACAATATGAGGCTTCCCTTCATGCACTGGGACATCTTGGTTAACAGTGATCTTCTCGTCCTGGGCAGGGGAGGGAGGAGAGCTCATGAAACACACTTTAAGGTTAAAAAAACCCCAACTATCCAGGAGAGACCAAAAATGTAAGAGCTCGTGGTTGAAAGAGCAAGCAGAGGGTCGGTGTTTTCAACAGGAGCATCCTCCTGATGAAGGCCCAGTCTTTATGGACTGGGAGGTGTGAAGTTTCAGCCCATCATGAGAATTCACCAAGCTCACAGAGGCCCACGCTTGGCTACCAGCTTGGAACAAGCATTTAAGGGGTTAAAGAGGAAAAAAATCTCCAATATTTTTCTTTTATTCTAATACAAAAAGAACAAAAAAGGAAAGTCTTGGTGGCTAAAGAGCCACGAAGGTTCATAAAGAGCTCTTCAAAAAACACAGTTCCTAGAAAACAACTCCCTGGTTCCAGCTCCCTTCCTTCTCCTGAGAACCTCTGTGGGCTCTTGGCTTTGCCCAGGAGTGGTTTCCACATTTCACTGCAGAGCCTCAAAGAAAGGACAAAGGAACCTCAGTAGGTTCCAGAGTTAACGCTGTGAATCCCAGTGGAACCTGAGCTGTTCCCATCTGCTCAGCCACCAGGTCACACGTCCCCATTCCCTCACGTTGACCAAGTCACCTGCATCTGAAGGGTAGAAGAAAACCAGATAGCACAAGTCATGAGGTTTAATAAATGATTTCTAGTGACCTATAGAATCCCAGAATGGGTTGGGTTGGAAAGGACCTCGAAGATCATCTCATTGCAACCCCCCTGACATGGGCAGGGACACCTCCCACTAAACCAGGTTGCTCCTGGTCTTGAACACATCCAGGGATGGAGCATCCATGGCTTTCCTGGGCAACCTGGGACAGGGTTTCACCACCCTCAGAGTGAAGAACTTCCTCCCAATTTCCAATCTAAATCCACCTTCTTCCAGTTTCAACATATCCTCATCTCTGACCACAACACACAGCAAAAAAAAACCCAACCCAGCTTGGATCTGTGGTGAAGAAGCACTTAGAAGATGGGCAGGACAAAGCCATCAGTAGCCAACCCTGGAGGGGTTTCCAAGGCGTGGAGATGTGGTGCTGAGGGCCATGGGTTAGTGGTGTCCTGGCAGAGCTGGGTTATGGGTTAGACTCAACGATCTTAAAGATCTCTCCCAACCTAAACAACTCTGTGACTCCAACAGGAACCCACCACCACCTCCAGGAGCCCTGGCTGTGTAACATAAAGGACCACCACGTAGGAGCTCCCTGTGCTCCTTCAGAAAGGTCACCCCTTCCACTGGAGCAGCTGATACAGCTGGAAAAAGGACTT
The DNA here is from genome assembly GCA_013401335.1 of Brachypteracias leptosomus. Classification (NCBI taxonomy): domain Eukaryota; kingdom Metazoa; phylum Chordata; class Aves; order Coraciiformes; family Brachypteraciidae; genus Brachypteracias; species Brachypteracias leptosomus. The sequence continues at coordinate 35,367 of VYZX01027001.1, forward strand.
AAGCTTTTGGGATCTGATGCCTTTCCAGGTCAAGCTGAAGCTCGCTGGGCTGAAAGCTGAAGCCCTTCTGAAGCAACTTGGGCCTCTTCTTTATGCTCCTCTGGCTTTCATACCCCTCTGGTATCTGTGATAACTCAACCCCTCAGCACTAGGCTGGTGGCAACATTATTAAGGGACCTCAGAAGCTGACTTTTAGTCCCAAGGTGAGTGCTGAAAATTCCCCAAGGCCACGTGAAAACTCTGAAAGCTGCCACGAGGTCCATGATTCTCTCGTGGATCTCCAGATGACCCAAAAGGGCCTGGGTCTGTGCATCATATAAAAATCAAATTAAAATCATATTAAAAATCAATTATTTGCTGCAGGCCTCTGAGAAAAAGTCTCTTGTTACTTAATAAACAGGAGGTACTGAAGTGGGAGGGCACTGCTGACAAATTAACCCCTCTCCTCCTTCAGACCTTGGAGTCACTGGCATCTAGTCCCCACCAGACCACAGAAGGAACCAGGGAGAGCTGCAACATAGGCATGTAGATGGTTCTCACCTTATATATCAGAGCTGAAAGAGAAGGATCCCTGCTACCCCCTCGCCCACCGGGGATCTTGGACAGTGGGTGAGGGGCATCAGGAGCACCACAGAGGCCCTGGAACAATGTGCCTGCAGCACTGCAGCTGGGGACAGTTACTCAAAGGTAAGATACTACTGCAAGAGAAAGAGAGAAACAACAGCAGGTTACATTGGCACGGGGGGGCTGCAGCTCCTCAGAACCCCAAACTACTCATGTCCCGGCTCCTCCACGTCCCACCAGGGCTTTAGCCTCCAGTAAAAACCACTCGGGGGGAGGTTGGGTGGGAGGGAGGAGGGGCCCTGCAGCCCAGAGCCTGGAGAGTGCTGAGCAACCTCATGCTAATGAGGGCCGCCTGGCCCTCCGCCAGCAGCAGATGGCTGGGAAGGCACCACCAGATGAGCACAGAGTTTCTAGAGACAAATATCTACAAATAGATCAAGGGGAGCCAGGAGGAGGAGGGTTTGAGTTTCACGTTCGCAAAACGAGGAGGGGCTGGTTCTTCAGATTGTTTTCAAGGTGCCCAAGTCGATGTTTTCTTCATGAAACATCACCCCGACTCTAAAAACGACACATTCACCCTGGAGATGTATCAACAACTTGATGTCTTCTCACTCCAGCTGCTCCCAAACAGTGGTTTTCCACTCTCCACAGGCTGAAGAATCCATGGAGCTGCAGCACCGGGATCTCCCGGGCCAGAACTGCCAACAAAACTACCAAAATCAGGCACTTCTGCACGTCAAAAAAATCACAGAGGCAGCCACGACCCAGGCAGAGCTGGTGAAGATCTTGGCTCCGACCAAAATAATCTCTCGACAGGAAACACAAATCTTCTTCCTCATGTATTTCCTCCTCCTCCTCCTCCCCCCAGGTCCCTCAGCAGCCTGGGGTGGAGGCTGCGTGGAGAAAAAGCTGTTTAAAGACAGCAGGAAAAGCTCCCGGTGAGGATGTCTCCTTGGTGCACAGGCTCCGTGGAGTTTTGCCTCCACACGGTCCCTCCTCCCGGCGTGACTGGGGCCATCAATGGGCCAGTGTGCATTCAGGAGTAGTGGATGTGGAGAGCCATGACAAAGCACTTTGCTGTGCCGCTCCCCACCCCCAGAAAGCTGTTGGCAGCTTTGTTATTCCCTTCCCTCCTCCCTCTCCCCCCCCCTCAGCCAACAATGTACTATTGATAGCTCCTCACCAACTTGGCCCCGAGAAGCTGGATAATGAAGTGTAGTTGTGGGAAAAAAAAAACGGAAAAAAAAAAAAAAAAAAGAGAGAGGATGTAGTTTTCATGCAAAGCAGCTCAAGTTGCTTCCCAGTTCTGCTTCCTCTGGCACAGGCAGAAGTCAAACCATGGGACACTTTTGGGTGCTGGCACCTCGCTCAGCCCAGACCTGCCACCACGATCCTCCCCAGAGCCCAGCAGCGGGTGGTGGGCACGGATCAAAAGAGGTTCAGCTTCCTCCAGATGTGCAGCAGCACCCCGGGAAGAAGTTCAGGCAAAGCTCGAGCCCTTCGTGCATCCACAGGCGAGCTCTGCTCCCCTGTTTGGAGCTCAGAAACCAGGATTCTCCTCCCTCCCAGCTTCTTTTCTCTTCCGAGGAGCAGCTTGGATGAGATTATGAAGCATTTAGATCTCCGAGGGCCTTTCCCTGAAGAAACTCCCAAGTCAAAGCTGCTTTGGCCTGAAACAGGAGCTGGAGGCAAGCGTAGGTTTTCAGCCAGCGGGTATAATTTTAACTCACTAAGCTTCCAGCCATCTCAACCCCGTGGCCTGTCCCCGCCGAGCGCAAAGGACAACTCAGCAACCCCTGAACCCCAGCAGGGCTGCTCCTCACACCTGAAGCCACCAAGACAACCAGCACCTTGGGGTCTAGAAGGTCCACATCTTCTCGCCTTTTGGGGGAGGTTTATTTGGGCTGACACTGAGACCAGATGAAAGGATCCACATAGCTCCCTTGATGTTACAGAAATGAAGGGGTTTTTGGTTCGTTTTCTTTCTCACCCTTCTCCAAACCAGGCTCTTGGCCAGTGAGAAGAAGACATGATGCCATCAGCCACTGCAAGTCATGCATTAAGGAGCTTGGTTTGAGGAGCAACTCGTAAATAAGCCTTTGATGGAGGCAGCAGAGCTGAGAAGCAAGGCTGGTTTATACACATCCCCCGGGTGCTTATGGACAGGGCACGGCAGAAAGACACTCTGGGGACTCAACAGATAATTTGGGCAGCTGAAATACCCCCAAACCGAGGGGGGTGTGCGTGTAATAACCAACCTGCCAGGAAAAAACCCACCTTCCTCCAGGGATGCGGGGGACCGCGGGAAGGGCGGGCGCGCCCCCTCCTCGGCGTTAGAGGCCGATTTATTAGCAAAAAGATGCTCAAAAAAATAGAAAAAAGCGCTCGCTGCCCCTCCGTCGAACCCCTCCACAACCCCTCACAACCCCGGGACCCATCTCCGGCGAGGCCGACACCCCCTGGGGGGGGGTCCCCTCACGGAGAAGCGATTTTCCCCCGGCAAAGGCCGAGAGAGTCTGACCCGACCCCCTCCCGCCCCCCTCAGAATCGCGGCCCCCTCAGCGCTGCTGCTGCCGCCCCCCAGCCCCAGCCGCGCTGAAGGCCGCGGGGAGGCCGCGGCGGCGCCTGGGCCTTGGGCCGGGCGGTGCGGGCCCGTGTCCTCCCCGCACCTGTCCTGGGTGTTTATCATGTTGGGCTGGGCTCCGCTTCCCGCTCACGGCTCGATCCC
>VYZX01027001.1:48946-121266 GCA_013401335.1 Brachypteracias leptosomus
AGTCGGGGGCGGGAGCCAAGGGTCCATCCCCCAGCAATGGGACCTGACCGTGCTGAGGAGGGGGTCTTCAGGGGTGGGCTTGGTGGGGGCAAGAGAGCCCTGCTGGGCCTGTCTGGCCATGCGATGAGCCAAGTGTGGCAGGAGCACGCGTGGCTCCTGCTGGAAGGCCCTGATGGGGACAGGAGGATGGGGTGGAGAGGGGGGAGTGCTGAGAAGGGACATATTTGCTTGGGCAAAAGTGTTTCCCCCCCTCTGGATTTGATCCTTAAAGAGGGCAGCCCTGACTGGTGCTCCTGTGGGAGATGGTGCTGCCAGAGAGACTTTCATGCTGCTCTTTAGATGTTTCCCTGTGCTCCCTGGGCTGATCCAGGGAATGGGCAGCTCTCTTGAGACCCCACCTGCAGTTCTGGGGCCAGCTCTGGAGCCCCCAACACAACAGGGACATGGACCTGTTGAAGCGGGGCCAGAGGAGGCCACAGAGATGATCCAAGGGCTGGAACCCCTCTGCTGGGAGGCCAGGCTGAGAGAGTTGGGCTTGGTCAGCCTGGAGAAGAGAAGACTCTGGGTAGACCCTACTGCAGCCTTCCAGTATCTGAAGGGGGCTGCAAGAGAGCTGGGGAGGGACTTTTCATGAGGGCTTGTAGTGATAGGACAAGGGGTGATGGTTTCAAACTGGAAGAGGGGAAATTTAGATCAGAAATTAGGAAGAATTTCTTCATTCTGAGGGTGGTGAGACACTGGCACAGCTTGTCCACAGAGGTTGTAGATGCCCCAGTAGTGGAGGTGTTCAAGACTAAGTTGGATGGGACTTTGAGCACCCTGGTCTAGTGGGAGGTGTCTCTGCCTATGGCAGGGTGGTTGAAACTAGATGATCTTTGAGGTCCCTTCCAACCCAAACCCTTCAATGATTCTAAATCCCATCCCTTGGCTTCTCCTTTAGCATTTATACCGTTGTCCCAGGTCACGTGATCATCTCGTCCCTCATGAAGATGTTCACANCAAACACACCCCCCCCAGGACCAAGCTTAAGCCCACGGGCTCTTCCCGCATGACGAGGGGCCAGAGGCAGCCAGGCTGGAGCATCCTCAGGGGGTCCCGTGTGAACGTGGCCTCTCCCAGCCCGCCCGGGGCACTTGGGAACGTCCTGTCCTGGCGGGGGGACTGGGGGGGGGAATGCGGGGGCGGGAGCGAAGTGTCCATCCCCCAGCAATGGGAACTGACCGGGCTGAGGAGGGGGTCTTCAGGGGTGGGCTTGGTGGGGGCAAGAGAGCCCTGCTGGGCCTGTCTGGCCATGCGATGAGCCAAGTGTGGCAGGAGCACGCGTGGCTCCTGCTGGAAGGCCCTGATGGGGACAGGAGGATGGGGTGGAGAGGGGGGAGTGCTGAGAAGGGACATATTTGCTTGGGCAAAAGTGTTTCCCCCCCTCTGGATTTGATCCTTAAAGAGGGCAGCCCTGACTGGTGCTCCTGTGGGAGATGGTGCTGCCAGAGAGACTTTCATGCTGCTCTTTAGATGTTTCCCTGTGCTCCCTGGGCTGATCCAGGGAATGGGCAGCTCTCTTGAGACCCCACCTGCAGTTCTGGGGCCAGCTCTGGAGCCCCCAACACAACAGGGACATGGACCTGTTGAAGCGGGGCCAGAGGAGGCCACAGAGATGATCCAAGGGCTGGAACCCCTCTGCTGGGAGGCCAGGCTGAGAGAGTTGGGCTTGGTCAGCCTGGAGAAGAGAAGACTCTGGGTAGACCCTACTGCAGCCTTCCAGTATCTGAAGGGGGCTGCAAGAGAGCTGGGGAGGGACTTTTCATGAGGGCTTGTAGTGATAGGACAAGGGGTGATGGTTTCAAACTGGAAGAGGGGAAATTTAGATCAGAAATTAGGAAGAATTTCTTCATTCTGAGGGTGGTGAGACACTGGCACAGCTTGTCCACAGAGGTTGTAGATGCCCCAGTAGTGGAGGTGTTCAAGACTAAGTTGGATGGGACTTTGAGCACCCTGGTCTAGTGGGAGGTGTCTCTGCCTATGGCAGGGTGGTTGAAACTAGATGATCTTTGAGGTCCCTTCCAACCCAAACCCTTCAATGATTCTAAATCCCATCCCTTGGCTTCTCCTTTAGCATTTATACCGTTGTCCCAGGTCACGTGATCATCTCGTCCCTCATGAAGATGTTCACAAGGACACCTGCACACCTCCCAGAGATGAGATGGGGCTCAGATGTCCAGCGTGCCACCCTCTCCTTCTACCCAGAATGTTGGGTTGGTCGTGGAAACCCATCCTCTTCAGACAGAGCCGGGCATCGCTCCTTCCCTGCCACAGTGTTACCTCCTGGGGCTTTCCTAGGCGACCTTCCACCAACCTCTTCATGCCCAGCAGATCATTCTGTGCTTCTTTCCCACGTCGGGCAAACAGTCGCCATGTTACTGATTAACCCAGTTCATCCCATAACCACTCACTGGCCTAACAACTGTTCAAACTGGTGAACCCGAGCCTGGCTTCATTCTCTCCTCCCTCCTCCCAGGAGCTGCGGCCCCGCAGAGGGGGATGTTTGCCCTGGGCAGAGCTGGAAGGGGCAGTGAAGGATCCGCAGGGGAGGGAAGGAGCCCTCTAAGGATTCCCAAAGCCTGGAACGGGGTTGGGGTTGGATGGGGCCGCGCCGGCACCTTTGGCTGCCGCACGTGCCGGCACCACCGCCTCTCCTTCCGCCTGGCCGAGCGGCCCAAGATGGGGCCTGTTTAATTCAGCAGCTCATAAATTCATAATGCTTCTTTACCATGCGGCACCATCAATATTTGATGGCGGCCACCGGCAGGAGAAGGCGCTGGCTGGTGGGGCTGGCACGGAGCTGGGCCAGGATGGTTGTGGGCAAGACGTGGGCTCCTCCTCCAGCCCTGAGAACCTGTCACCAGCGGGAGGAAACCTCCATGGTTCTGCGTGGGGGCCAGGACAGCAGCTGGAGGATGTCAGGTCGAGGGAGGAATGAAGCAGGGAGCTGAGCAGAGAGAGGGGACCCCGGCGATTGGTGATGAAGGGGGAAATTGGGACACCTCAGGGGGACACTTGTCCTCAGAGTGTCCGAGGGATGACCGGGGTGGATTGTCCCGTACGTGCCGCTTGATGCCGCAGCGGTTCGGGCGATGAGCGCCGTGAACTCGGGAAGCCCCTTGACCCCCGACCCCGGCTCACTAATTGGCTGTGGGGAGGAACGTTCGCGGAGGGGTGAGGAGGAAGGAAACCTTCCCGAGAGCTGCCGGGACTTCAGGGAGAAGGCAGGGGCGGGGGAGTCGGGCTGAGCAAAGACAATATTTTGTAGTTCACTCCAGAAGAGCCTCTTCCTGCTTATGCATCACGAGCATTTCGCCCCGTGTAAGCAAAAGCACCAAGAGTCGCCTCTCTTGCTCTTTCCAAGGCAGCTGCTCTCTCCTGCCTTCCCTTCACCCAAGGTCCCCGCTCCCTTGGGTGATGGAGGGGGCCAGGCACGGGCTGTACCCCTGGAAATTCGGATCTTCTTCACGAGCCATCCCGGCTTCCCACCAAAGGGCCGCAGCGGGGGCTCGGCGGAGCCTGATGGGATGTGACGGCTCCAGCCGGGCGTGCAGCTGCAGGTTGATAGCACAGGGAGGGGGGACGGGGTTGAAGCAGCTTGGAGGTGCCCCAATGGGTCGGTGCCTTCCCAGCCACCTCTTATGGGGGCCGTGGCATGCGGCCGATAAGGGGGCACTGGAGCTGCGGTGGCAGTCTCTGGCTGAGTGCTTCGTGCTGAGACAAGCCAGGCCAGCCCCAGTGACAGGTCTCCCCTTTTACGGTAGCTTTTATCTATCCCTGGGGAATGCGGCCCCAGCGCCGCCTTCCCTCCAGACCTTCCCATCAGCCACTCATGTCCCTGCTCCGTGGCACCCAGCTGGGGGATGTAGCTGGAATTAAAGCCCCTTCCCAATGTGCTACGTTGGCTTCCCTGGGGGTGAAGAGAGCAGGTGGCCAGAGGTGGCCACAGGTCCCTGCAGGCTCGGGGATGACGGGGTGCCAGCGCATCCTGGGGTGTTGCATCTCAAACCCCCACGGTCCTTACCCTGTCCCAGAGGCTCCCCCAGCTTGGACCTGAACTTTTCACCCAGGATGTGACTCCTCACACTCCCCTGGTCCTTGCAACACCGGCGCCGGTGGGGCTGCTATCGGGGTGGTGGCTTAGGGGATTTGGGAGCATGGCAGATGTGGGCAGCTCTGCTTTAATTTATGGTGACCAATGTTTATGGGCCTCATGCTAGAGCCCATGCTTCACTCTCTCTGTGGTCGGCTTCCTCCTCTTCCAACCTAGAAAGGACCAGATTTCCATGGGCTGGTGCTGGGAGAGGGGTTTCCCGTGATGGCATGAATGTCCCCTGTACCAAACCTTGTCACCTTCCCCCTACAGCGAGCCCAAAACGTGGGATGGCAGTGTAGGAGCACAGCGACCAGCCTGCTTGGAGGGGATGAGCGAGACGGGGGTCAACTGAGAGGAACTGGGAAGACAGGATCTGTCTCAGTGTTTGCAGCTCTGAAGTGACGTAGGACAATGGGTGGACACATCAATGGAGCAAGTCCTTGCTGCTGTCACATAACTGAACAGGGAGACACCAGATGCTTCCAGGAGAGGTGTCCCCGGTCACTGCCCCAACTGGCTGCTTTCAGGCTGTCCCAGAGCATTGTGGGGCATCTCCATCCCCAGCAGCATCCCCACCAGACCACACCATGGCTGTTGGGCAAAGCTCTCAGTCAGCTCCTGGCCCTAAAATATTCATCAGCGTGCTTCATGGAAGACACCGAATTGCTCTAAACCTCGCTGAATATTTCATCCCTCGGTACCCTCGTTCTGCTGGAGCTGGTGACGTCCTCAGGCTCAGATCCCTCTGAGATAAGCTGCCCCACCACGCAGCCTCCTCCTCCTCCTCTTCTCCCCATAACACCTCCGAATCACCTCATTTCATTCCCACAAGCAACTGCTGGCATTCAAGGATCTGGTGGATGGACCCATGGGGACACTGGGAGAGGGTAGGGCCAGCTTGGCCTGTCCTGCTGTTGGGTTTGGGTGCAGGGGGTTGTGGGGTGTGGCAATTAGTGGAGACATAGGGTGCAGGGATGGGCAGGAGGAACTAGGATTTGGGGGCTGGGTGCTGGGGTTTGCACAACAGCTCTGCCTCTCGGCACTCGACCGTTGCTGCTGACGGCTTCAAGGCACCCGAGTTACTCATTATTCTGATTAATTTGTCAGCAATTTTGACCAAATAAGTCAAGAAAGTGGAAAAAATATCTGAAGAGCTTCTTGCCCCCTTGCTGTCCTGCCTGGGGCGGGGTTGGGAGCTGTTGCTGCGGTGCCAAGGTTGGTTGCTGATCCCTCTGCTGATTCTGCTGATCTCTGGGATGGGGAAATGGGGGTTGCCCACCCTGAGGACACAGAGAAGTGTCTGGCCCCATCCTGCTGCCTCGCCCCACTTCTTAGGGGGCTTCTTTTCCACCTCCCTGCTCCAGGAGTTAAAACCCTTCCCCTCCAGCCTGGCGTCGCTCATGGAAAGTTTAAATATAGCCTTTTGTTTTTGCCAGCGTCCCCCTTGAGTTTAAATAGCTCTTCCCCATCCCTGCTGTTGACCCCGGATGTATTTATAGAGAGCAATCAGATCTGGGCTCGGCACCGAGCGAACCAAGCTCGTGTTGTGCCCCCGTGGGAGGCTCTTACATCAGCGGGGCTTCATGTTTAGCCTTGCCCCTAAGCAGGAGGCCTCGAGGACTTGGAGGGGGGCTGCTCGAGGGGCTCATAGCTGGGGCTGTGCCAGGCTGCAGGCGGCTTCCTCTGGGGTGGCTGCACCAACTCTGGCCGTCGGGGCAGCTTTTTGCATCGCCATCATTAGGGTTCAGAGTGAACGCCGGCGTGTGAGTGCCACGGAGGTGACACTTGCCATGTCACGGAGGTGAACCATGACCCCTTGGTGGGGTTTAACCCCCCTGGGGTTAAACCCAAGCCTCCTGCCACCTCCAGCCATGCAGCTCCCCCCCCCTTTGCTGCCCTCTCCACGCATGCCAGCTCCGCTCCCACCCTGGAGGTCTGGGCTGCTGGGGCGGCCTCCCCTCCAACCTCAGCTCTTGACTATTTAAGGCAAATCTCCTCGCTGGACTTTTAAACAAAACCCGGGCTCCTCTCGCTCCCCTCCTTTGAAATAACTCGCCTGGCGTAAACAGAACGAGGCGCAGGACGATAAATCAGGCGTTGCCGGGGCCCTGCCTGGCAGGGAGCGCGCCCAGGGGGCTCACCAGACCCCCCCCACCTTTCTGGGGAGCCTGGAGGGCTGGGGGGGGACACAGGGAGAGATAAGAGGGGCTCTGGTGGGGCAGGCGTTCCCAAGGAGACTAATGAGATTACAGGGCGAGAGGCACTGCCGCCGTTTGGGGTGAAATAATGAAGTTTCCATCACGGCCCCCTTGTTGTCATTGCCCACCGGGGGCTGGGGTTGGCTCTTCCTGGAAATGGATTTTTCCTGGGAAATTCACGCCAGTGATGTGAATCAAGGCAGGAATTTGGGATTTGAGGAGGGGGAAATATGAAGCCAGTGTGTGGGTCGTGGGGACGTGGGGCACTTCTCACCGCAGCGTGTCCCCTCTTGGCCCATCAGCTCCAGGAAATCTGCCCTTGCTGTCACCAGCCCTCGGGGTTTACGTGCCGTGGTTGAAGCAGAACAGAAGTAATTCTAACCCGTCCCAGTGCTTCCCATGATAAAACAATTTGTTTTCCATGGTTTTTGGGCTCCCATCGTGAGCTGAAGTCTTTTGTGCTGGGTGTCCAACACACCAACCTACCCAAATTCCTCTAAACAGGCCTGTGTAAACCAGCCTGGCCTGTCTGGGGCTGAGGGTTGGGGAGATCATAGAATCATTGAGGTTGGGAAGCACCTCTAGGATCATCACGTCCAACCTTTGTCCACGTCTCCCTGATCCCCGATGTGTTGTTCTGGTGTGCTGCCAAGGCTTGGGGCGCTGAGGGGTGAGACTTGGGGCGCCCTGGAGATGGGGATGGGCTCCCAACTGTGCCTCAGGAGCCCTCAAGGACATGCAGGCTCCTTGGCTTGGCCTGGTTGAGCATCTCCTACGTGGAGATGGCCCCAGGAAGGGTGCTGCTGCTGCGGCAGGTTGGCTTTTGGGAGGAGCAGGACGGATGGAGCAGCCTCTTGCAAGGCGACGCTTCATTTAGCTCTCATCCTCTCCTGACTTGCTAATCCCTCTCGTTATCCACATGACCGAGGAGCAGCCTTCAAAGTGCTGGAGGCAGCTCTTAGAGAGCAGGCTGCACCCTTGGCCAGGAAGTGTCATCTCCAGGAGAAGGGCACAGGTCATAGAATCGTGGAATGGTTTAGATGGGAAGGGAGCTTTTGAGGCCGTCTAGTCCAACCCCCCTGCACTGAGCAGGAACATCTGCAGCTAGAGCAGGTTGCTCAGAGCCCTGGCCAACCTCACCTGCAATGGTTCCAGGGATGGGGCAGCAACCACCTCTCTGGGCAACTTGGGCCAGGCTCTCACCACCCTCAGCATCTCAAATCTCTTCCTTCTCTCTAGTCTAAATCTCCCTCTTTTAGTTTCAAACCATCACCCCTTGTCCTGTCCCAACAGGCCCTGCTAAAAAGTCCCTCCCCATCTTTCTGACAGGCCCCTTGAAGCACTGAAAGGCCCCAAGAAGGTTCCCCTGGAGTCTTCTGCAGGCTGAACAAGCCCAACTCTCTCAGCCTGGCCTCATAGCAGAAGTGCTCCAGCCCTCAGATCATTGCTGTGACCTCCTCTGGCCCTGCTCCAACAGATCCATGACCTTCTTGGACAGGGTCCAGGGAAGGGCCACAGAAATGATCCTTGTCCTCCTTGACCAGAGGAGATGGGAGGCTGGAGTGAGCAGGAGGTCTCCTCCATGCCATGCTTGGGAGGCTGGGATCTCCCCCGTGCTGGGCAGTAACACACAGGGTCTGATGATGGGTGTCCCCAACTTCCCTCCATGGTGGGGGCCTGCAGAACAGCAGGAAGGAGGAAGGAGGCTGCAAGAAGACTTCTTCCCTACCCTTGAAGCCACCCATGGACACGTAGCCCCGGGGTGGAGGTACAGAGGGCTGGCTGAGGGGAACCCATGGGCAGCGCATGGAGTTCTCTGGAAAAGAACATGACAGATGAGCTGATAAAGGGCTTTCCCAGGCCTGTGGCTGCCACAGAGAAGGTGCCACATCCAGGCTGGAGTGATGTTCCTCCTCACATCCCCTCTTGCTCCATCAGGCTTTGGGAAGCTGTGCCGCGTATGGTGGGATCGCTCTCGCTTGGGTTTTTGGCCATCTGTTTTCCAAGTCGGGAGGTCACGTGTACATTGGTTGTGTTGCCAAGGATTCCTCCACAATAAGTCCTTTTATTTGATTTGACAAGGTCTCCAGTGTGTAGAAGGGCTGGACAATTAATAACCGTCATGAAAATGGGATGCCTTTTCCCCTGGGAGGGTTCGGGTGATGACCAGGGGCTGGGCTCAAAGCTGCCCACCTCCTCCCTTACAAAGATGGTCCTCCTTGAGCATCTAGATCCTTAATGGCAAAGTTTGGGAGCATTTCTGCCCTCCATATGATCCATAATGTCTCTTAATTAGGTAGGAGAATGATTTAGCAGAGGATGAGCAACTGAGCAACCTGATCTAGTTGAAGATATCCCTGCTCGCTGCAGGAGGGTTGGACTAGATGACCTTGAAAGGTCCCTTCCAACCCAAACCAGTCTATGATTCTATGACGATTCTATGATGATTCTATGATTGATTTGATGATTCTATGATTCTATGAAGGGATCATGGTCTGCAGAGGCCGTGTTGATGGTCAGAGGTGGGTCTACTGAGCAGGATGGGACATGGTTCCTCTACCTAGGAGCACCTGGCTGAGGGACCCGAGCTTGAACAACCTGAGTTTGCTGACACCAGAGGTGCTTGGGCTGGGTCCTGGAGGTAGGACAACACATGAGGGCTCAGGACACCGATGACACTGATCCTCTCTCAATGCCTTGGGTCAAGTCACGTCGCACTCCTGCTGCTCCAGCCACCCACGTGGGCACTGAAGCCGATGTTCTCACTCAGAACCTCAGTCAGCCAACCACGGAAGGTGGGAAGGGGCCAGATCTGATCAGGTGTCCCTGCCACCAGGACAGGTCTGGAGAACGTCGGTGCCACTTTGTGGGTGCCGAGTGCCAGGCGCCGAGGCTGAGCCGCGCTTGCTGACGGAGGTGGTGATAGTGGGGCTGGGGGGGCCTCTGAGAGCCTGTCCTCCACCAGCCCAGATGAGGAGGTCCAGATCCAACCGCTGAAATCCCTCTGTTACAGCTCACGTGGGACTGCAGTGACCTGGGTGGCTCCTCTGTGCATGAGACCTCATACCAGCCATACCATCGGTGGGGTCCAGCTGCAATAGAGGGAGAACTTTGGCCCCCAAGAGCACCATGGTGGCTTCAGCTGCTCTCCTGGCTCAACGGTGGTGGAAGGAGCTACAGGGGATGGATGTGGAGGGAGAGCCCTGATGCTCAGACGTGTCTGCAAGGTCTGGGCATGTCGCATGGACCTGGAGCTGAAGCTCTGAAGGTTCTGGAGCCTGCATAAAAGATTCCCACTGGTTTGCTCCCACACTGTTGATACGCCCGGATGGTCTAAGTGACACATGAATTATGAAACCAAAGAGCTAACAGGACATTGTTCGAGCAAGGAGGGACACTGCCCTGTTTTCCTCCTTATTTCATCTTCACAGCAAGAATTTTGGACCAGCTCAAAGCACCATCTTCATGTCCTGGGTGAAGAAACACCCAAAGCCCTCCATGCAACGGTGCCTGTTCCACCGGTCGCTGCATCTGCAACCCATCAGAGGAGTTTATGGCTCCCTGGCTCTGTCCCGGCTTCTCTGCTCGGCGGCAGTTTTTAATTTTTTATTTTTTTTCATGCAGACGTTGTAAACACGAGCTCTCCTCGCCCTGTTTTGGGCCGAAGCCTCCTCGGTGGGCTCCCGTCCCGGCAGGAGCTGCTCCACCATGCCCATAAAAGCAGCTGTGGAGCGATGATGCATCTGAGGGCACCTCCAAGCCCTTGTCTTCCTCGCTCAGCTTCAGCTCGTCCTCCTGGGGGAAGGCAGAGCTGGAGAAGATGAGCAGTGACGTATGGTGAGGAATTCAAGTTTGAAAGCACTCACCGCCGTCCTCCAGGCATGTGATGTTGGAGGAGCTCTGCTGTTCCTCAGCTCCTGGGCGCTGCCCAGCACCCACCACCAGGCCCCCCAAAGTCCTGTGGGGCTCTTTGTAGCCTGTCATTTGGTAGCCAAGTGTCAGTGGTCCCCATGACAGGTTTCCTACCGTGACCTTCGTCCCCTGTCCTTCAGCTGCAAGTCTTGGGGATGTGGTGGGTTTCATCGCTCATCAGTTTGGGACATGGGGTGGATCCCCCAAGATGTTCTCTGGCCATGACATGGGGTGAGCCACTGCTCTTCTACCTTCAAGCGTCCTCTTGTTGCTCTGGAGTCCTCACGCCTCTTAGGATGACCTTGCCTCTAAGCTCACTTGGTGTGCACGTGCTCCAGGGCTTCCCATCTCCTTCTCCCAGGAGGAGTGGTGTGCCCTGCAGCTTCAGCAAAAGAACTGGGAGCAGTAGGAATCTGACTGGTTTGACTGGGCAGGAGCAGCCCTCCACCACCTGAACCTTTGTGGTGCTTAGGACCGCTGTAGCCACGTGGCGTTTGGTCCAATGTAGGGAAGGGGTGGGGAGATGATCTTCAGCCTGGCCTTGGCCAAGTGCCATCCCTGCTGTCTGAGGACAGGTGGGCCAAAGGAGGTTGTGGGAGTGGGAGGAATGGCTGGGTAGGGTCTGCATCGGGCAGAGGTGGGAACTGGGAGGTGGGGGAACAACAGAAGGAGCCAGTGAGGGGTCACCAAGGGCTAGTCTGGCCAACAGGAGGTCAAAAGGGGGTCTACTAGAAGCTTACAACTCCTAGAGGAGTAGTTACAAAGACGGTGGAGCTACACTTGCCTTGATAGCAGCAGAAGATGTAATGTTGGGCAACAGCCACAGATGGTGTCTCGGGAGGGTCGAGTTGGGCACTAGGGAATGCTTCTCTTCAGGATGGTGCAGCCTTGGGATGGACACCTGCAGAGGTGAGGTCGCTCCATCCTTGAGGGTTTTCAAGGCAGGACCAACCTGAGCCAGTGCCAGAGGTCCCCTCCCACCATCGCTGTGTGATGCTGTAACAAGTCTCCAGATGTTTGGATACTGATCCATACCAAAAGCAGCGTCTCAGCCCTAAAGTCTTCTCCTGCCTGTGGCCAGAAAAGACTCTGAGAATTCATCTGAGATATCACAAGTTTCTCGTGGACTGGCTCTCCTGCACAAGCTGGTAGCAGCAGGAGGTGAGACTGCTACAGTCTCACCTTTTGTCCACCTTTGTAAGTTCCTGGGGGCAGGAGACATCTCCTCCCTGGGCAGTTGGTTGGACCATCAAGGACTCCATGTGCTGCTGCCTGGGTGTGATGTTTAAGAGGACATCAAAGGGACTTAGGAGCCACAAGATGCTGGGACATTGGGATGTTGCCACCACATGCAGCTCTGAGGGGTGGTCCTGCAAGGAAGATGCTTCTCTCTTGCCCCGCAGCATGATGAACTTGTCTACAGAACATACCATGGGTGGACCCACCATCACTGCCCTGGTGTGATGGGCACAGCAGATCTTCTTCTTGTGGCAGGTGTTTTTCCTGCTGTGGAGAAGGTGGCCAAGTTTCCTCTATGTGTGTGGAGGTCTGACAAAAACCCACCACTGCTTCTGACTTCCACCCTGGTGTGTCTTCCTCCACTGGCTGCAGGCTCCACATCTCCTGGCTCAAAGTCTGTAGGAAGTGAAGAAAAGCCAACCCTGAACATCTGTGAGGTTACGCTGGTTTTATCCTAGAATCATAGAATGGTTTGGGTTGGAGGGGACCTTAAAGATCATAGTTTGGATTGGGAGGGACATTCAAGATCATCATGGGCAGGGACACCTCCTACTAGACCAAGTTGCTCAAAGCCTAGTTCAACCTGGCCTTGAACATCTCCAGTGTTGGGGCATCTACAACCTCCTTGGGCAACCTGTACCAGGGTCTCACAACCTTCAGAGTGAAGAACTTCCTCCTAATTTCTAACCTAAATCTCCCCTCTTCCAGTTTGAAGCCATCACCCCTTGTTCTATCACTACAAACCCTCATGAAAAGTCCCTTCCCAGCTTTCTTGTAGGCCCTTTCAGATCCTTGTAGGCTTTTGGGTGGGCAAAGCTGGGTGTGAAAAGTCTCCCAGAAAACCACCCATCACATCATGCTGGACGATGCTTGTGTGTTGAGGGTTACACTTCCCAGGTGGCAAAGCAAGAGGGAGGCTGGGGCTTGAACTGGGCTGCAAACCCAGGTGTCAGTGGAGAAATCAGCTGGGATTGTCCCCAGCTGGGCTCACACCTCCTCACAACCTCCACATGAGCAGAACGTTATCCCTGAGCTACTGCTGGAAGCAGGTGGTGGCTCAGAACCAGCTGTGGACTCAGTTTGAAGGCACATTCAATGCAGTTAGGACAGGGTACAAGTGATGCTGGTTAAGCTAAAGTGGCTTAGATCTCCTCATCATCTCCCTCTTGGTGGGTTGACCCCCAAGAGGCACCAGTGAGAGCAGGGAGAAGGTCAAGAAGATGGACATGCCTCAACCCTGCTCCTCAACCCTGCTTCTCCTCCCAGGCCGGAGAGCAGAGCTGTGCTCCTGGCACCCACCATGTCTGTGGGGACATGGGGCTGGGCTGGCAGGAGGAACTGGGCTGCTGTGGGAGGGGATGTGGGGCTGCTCTCTGGGGTTTCAGGGATGATGCTCTGGGGAATGTGGGGCCGCTGTCCTGGAGGATGTGGGGACATTGTCCTGGGGGATGTGGGGTCACCATCCCGGGAGATGTGGGGCCGCTGTCCTGGGGGATGTGGAGATACCATCCTGGGAAATGTGGGGACACTGTCCTCGGGTTGCAGGACCCACATCCCGAGCTCCTGGAGCCGCCGTTCCTGGAGCTCGGGGCTCCCCCCGGAGGGGTCGCGGAGCTGCCCTCCCGGGGCGCTCGGAGCCCCGCGGGGCTCAGCCCGGTCCCCCCTCCCCGGGGCTGCCCCTGGGGGAGCAGCCGGGCCCCGCCGCGAACCGAGCGCCCGGCGGTCCCTTTAAGAAAACCGGAGCCCGAAAGTTCATCAAAGTTGAGAAAGTTTTTCGTGGAAAGGAGAAGAGGGGGGGAAAAAAAAAAAAAAGATAATTAAAATAACTCGAGCCCAACAACAACAACAAAAAAAACNCCCCGGGACGCCGCATGTGAGCCGGGAGGGCAGCGCTGCCCCAGCACCGCCCCAGCACCGCCCCAACACCGCCCCGGCCCCTGCACCGGCACCCGGCGCCGCGGAGCTCCGGAGCAGCCGGCACCACCACCACCGTCACCGCCGTCACCCCCCCCTTCCCCGCCCCGGCACCCCACCATGAGCAACCTCAACAAGGACACCGAGCACACCAACGGCAGCGGTAACGTCGAGGAGGAGGTGGGCACAGGGATGGGAGAGCGGGGATAGGGATGGGGGAGTAGGGATGGAGCTCGACGGCGGCGGGGAAGTGGAGATGGAGAGTCGGGGGTGCGGCCCCGGGGGT
Organism: Brachypteracias leptosomus; assembly: GCA_013401335.1. Lineage (NCBI taxonomy): Eukaryota > Metazoa > Chordata > Aves > Coraciiformes > Brachypteraciidae > Brachypteracias > Brachypteracias leptosomus. The sequence goes on from VYZX01027001.1 coordinate 62,631, forward strand.
GTCGAAGGACCGGGAATGGAGCCCGGCGGCGTCGGGGAGCCAGGGATTGGAGAGTCGGGGGTGCGGCCCCGGGGCGTCGGGAAACCGGGGATGGACCCCGGTAGCGTCGAGGAACTGGGGATAGGGAGCCAGGGAGGTGGCCCCGGGACGTCGAAGGACCGGGGATGGACCTCGGTTTTTCGGGGAGCTGGGGATGGAGCCTGGAGGCATCGGAGAACTGGGGATGGGGAACCGGGAGTGCAACCCTGGGACGTCAAAGGACCGGAGATAGAGCCCGGTGGCGTCGGGGAACTGGGGATAGGGAGCCGGAGGTGCGGCTCTGAGACGTTAAAGGACCGGGGATGGAGCCCGGTGGCGTTGGGGAACGGCGATGGGGAGCCGGGGATGTGGCCCCGGGGCGTCGGGGAACCGGGGCTGGAGCGTCGCTGTGGTTGGGGAAGGGAGGACATGGCGTCGAGGCTGAACTTCTGGGTCATTGAGGGAGTGGTGATGGGATGTTGGGGAGCCGAGACTGGGCTGTGGGAGCTGGAGTACGGAGGTGCCGAAGCCGCAGGACCCCGGTTGTGGAGCTGCGAGCAGCTCTCAGGGCTGGAGCCTTATGGGCCATGCTGGGGAGGGGGACTGGGGCTGGTGGTCAGGCAGGGCGAGCTCCAGCTGCTGGCTGGGAGCCTCCTCCTCAACCCAGCATCCCCATAGACCAGTGGGGCAGGGGACTGGAAAGTCCAGCCTAACCAGTGCCCATGGTCCTCTCCCCAAGCCCCTGTGGCTGGAGGGCACCAGGCTCCTGCATCCAAGCACCGCTCTGCCCATGTGGGCTGCTAGGGACATGGTGGGAACCATGGTGGTGGAGACCAGCCTGGTTGGTCATGGCAAACCAGAACCTAGGTGCTGCTGGGCTCCGTGCTGGAAGGGTTGCTTGTCCATAGCCATATGCCCAAGCTGAATGTACAACCATGAAGCTATGGGAGCTCTTGGCTCGTCCCTGGAGCGGGCGTTGGCGCAGTGGCTCGCCAGCCACCCTCCATCTTGGCCAGGTTTTGCTGCAGTCCTGCGCGCCCGGCCCTGGGGACCCCAGGGAGGTGCTCGGCCCCCCTCCCCTCTCTCTCCTCCCGCGCGCCGTGCGCTCCCGCCGCCGCAACATGGCGCCCGGCCCCGCTCCGCTGCCCGCCCGCACGGGCCCCAGCTGGCCCACCGGTCTCCCACCCCCGGGTAATGGGCTGGAAGGGATCGGTGGGATGGGCTGGCAGGTGCGACCAGAGTGTCCTCCCTCCCCTGCGCCCAGCAGAGCTTGGGTGATGCGATGGGAGGTGGATGCGGCGCTGATGGTGACACGCCCTGGCCTTACTGGGTGGCACTGGTGTGGGTGGGTAGGGAGACGAGGGGCCCGGGGGCCTGGGATCCATCCCCGGTGTGGGGAGGGCTCGGTACCGGGAGGTTTTAGGGGCGAGTCTGCGCAGAAGACTCGATGCAGCTCCTTGATCCAATTATTCATTGGTCTGCAAAGCCTCCCGAGGTCGACGCCGCTTGGCGCATCCCGCTGGCATCACTGGTGGCCAGTTTGGTGCTGGGACAGAGCTGGCCTGGCCCCCACTGCCCAATGGTGTCAAGAGCTCTTTGGGGAGACCAGATCTCCCCAGAGAGGTGCTTGGTGGCTGGAAAACTGAGTTTAAGGCCCCATCCCTGGGGAACGGTTGAGCAGAAGTGGCCCTTGCTCTCTGTGGTGCCACCTCCAAGTGTGTGTGGGGAGGGGGATGGTCCAGTCCACCCCTTCTAGATGGTTTGCAGCCTCACTGGGTGTGTTTGTCACTCAACATCTGATCATTCTGGAGGTGGCTGGGGATGCTTGGGAGGCAGTGGGCTGGGGACTCATGGGGGATTGTCCCATGGTGGGGTTGCTGTTGAAAAGCCCTCTTTCTACCAGGATCCATCATGAATAATGCTGGGGGTGATGAGCTGCTGGTTGGGCTGGTGGTGGCTGCTCTGAGCCTCGCAGGAGCCCTCTGTTTTTTCTGGTGCATCCTCCTGCCTGACCAGGAGCCATTCCTCAGCTAATGGTGGCACGAGAAGTGACCTTGTGAGCAGGGTCTGAGGGGCTTCATCTCCCATCCCACCCCAAATTCCAGCCCAGAGCTCTGGGCAGTAAATCCACTCGGTGCAAAGCAGAACCCTCCGGTCCCAAGAGACGCTGGAGTATCTCCCCGCCCTGCGTGGGTAACGCCGCCAGCTCCCGGCACCGTGGACACTCCCCCATGTCCACCCCTTCCAACCCAGGAACCTCCTTCACCATCTCCCCGAGTGCTCCCAGGAGGGTGCCCCAGATAGGGTGGGGGTGAAGCTCCCAAATCCAGCCTCTCCCCCTTATCTTATCAGCAAGCCCCCGGATCTCGCGGCGGGCGCTTCCTGGCCGCCCCATGACGGGAATGCCTCTCGCTCGCTCCTCTCGAGGTCCTTCACGGGAATGTTAAACAAACAGGGCCTGGTGTCAGTCCCTGCTGTTCCTCAGCAGACACCTCCCCGAACTCCAGCCCTCCCCACTCCCTGCTATCTTCTGTTTGGTTTTCCAGGCAGCTGGCCCGTGGTGCCTCATGCAGGCAGAGCTTTTTATTTTGGCCATCTGAGGAGCTTCCTTGCCTACCATGGGCACTACGTGGTGTGTTGGTGGCCATCTTGCAATAAGGAAACTGTGGTCACTCTGACACACAAGTGTTGCTTCTCCTCTGGAAGCTCATCCCAGGAGGTCACTGGAAAATTGTAGGGCTGTGGGGAGCAGGAGGAACCTGGAGCTGGTTGTCTAGATGGCCAAAGCAGGTAGTCTGTGGTTGTCCTATGTGTCCTCTTGGCCGGTCTCATGGCTTGTTTGCAACTCCAGGGGTCGTGGCTGCTGCTGTTGTGGTAGAGCTTAGCTATGGTGGGCTGCTGAACGCAGAAAGCATCAAAGGGGAGGTTGTGCTGGGTGAACCAGGAGAAGCTGAGCTCTTCTAGGAGAGGTTCCTCTTCCCTGTTGATCCACGGCAAGGCTGTGGTGTTACCCATAGCTGTGAGTGCTTCCTCCCTGGCCTTCCCCCCAGGATCCTGCCAGATCCAGCCGGGAATGCCGGTGGTGAGCAGCTGGTGTTACGTGTTGGGTGGCTCCAGCCCTTTGTGGCCTGCTGCCAGGCATCTCTTGATTTCTGTAATCTCTGCTTGAGTGGACCTGGATACTCCTGCCTGTGTGGACTCGGCCTCTCTGGCTTGAGATAAATCAGGTTAATGGAATTTCTGGAGTCAGATGACTCCGTGATGCTGCTCTTCACCCTCAAGTTCTTTGTAGGGTAGTAGCTACGGTCACCACTTGCTAATCTTGGTGTGGCTGAACCAGGATGGAGCTTCATGGAGCTGTTTTCAGGCATCCTAAAAGTCCCCTCGATGTTGGACGCAGCTTTCTGCTAGTGACAGATTGTTGGCTGAGCAAACCTCCTGAAGTCACCATGTGCACAGAGGGTCTGGGAACTGGTGTGTTCCCAGAGCTCCTCTTGGTCTATCAATGGGTTGCTTTTACTGGGGGAGGCATGTGGGAACCTCCCTGTTACCTCCTTGTGTCCTGGTGCATCTGCAAACACCCTATGAAGGAGCTTCCTTCTCCTCTCTTGCTCTTTCAGATCTTAGAGTCTCAGCTGCTTTGAGCACTAATATCTCAACTAGTCCCCATGATGGGGGGTAGGTTCTTCCCCCTGTGACCTGGCTCTGTAGATGGTCTAGTGAACAAGACCCAGCTTCAGGCCCAGTCTTCCTCCTTGGTTAATTTGAGGAGGTGCTGAGCAGAACTTCCTTACTTGGCCTCAAAGGAAAGGGGTTTCTAGTGGTGCCTGCAGAAGGCCAAACCCAAAGGCTCCCTTGTTAGCAAGGGACTCTCCCCTCCCTAAAGTAGGAATGATGCCCCTGTAGATATCTTGGAGGTAGCAAAGAGTGGTTCAGGCTTTGCTGTCCTTCCTCATGCCTCTGCTGGAGGAACTGGCACTGTGAGAAGCCAAGTATGACTCTTGCTGGAAGGCTTTTGGAGCTGAAAGATCGTTTGGGCCATGCCAAGTCATGAAGACTTTGCTACTTGGGTCATGGAGCAAAGCTTCTGCCTGTCCTGGACCTCTGAGTACCTAAGGTAAAGGTTTCAGCTTGAAGCCTCACCAGGGCATGGTGGTCAGCACCTCACCTACAGTTCTCAGCACCTCCTCTCCAGGAGTACCAGGTGCTAGGTGGGACACAGTAGCATTCTCAGATCTGGAGGTGGACAGTCTCAAAAGGGGTTTCTGCACCCCGTAGGTCACCCCTGGACCAGGAAAGTATCTTCTGCAGCAACACCACCATGACACAAGGATAGCTCATGTGGTAGACGTAGGTAGAAAGGATTCACTTGTGCTTTAGAAAACCCATGAGCCATGTGGGATGGTTGACACACAAGGCCTGGGCTCCTCTTGGTGTGGTGAGGCTTTCACCCACTCACCCACTGGCTCTTGCTTGAAGATAAGAGCAGGGGATGGTCCATCTGTATAGTGAACATCATCTCCTGCTCCTAGTCCTGTGGGCAGGGACAAGATGTGGACCTCTGCTGTGTGCCCTATGGGAAGGAACAGTCCCTTGCCAATGTCTTCTGCTCAGAGCAGAAGCTGGCAGGAACTTGCCCCACCTCACCTCTGTCTCCTGCCAGGAGAACAAATTCCTGGCAGGTCCCCAGCAGGTTTACTTGATGTGAGAGCTGTCCCCATGGGTAAGGTCCATGGCTCCAGCCAATGGGGCAAGAAGGTGTCTGTGGGTCTCTGAACATCAGAAGGTGGCAGATGTGTTGCTAGGTCTCTGGAGCCAGGAGCTTAGTGCAGCAAACATGGATGTGAGCGTCCTTCAGCATGTTGGCTGTGACACTTGTGCAGGTCTCCTCTAGCTTAGACCTCCTGGTGAAGTGGAAGGCTCCTGAGGATGCTCAACCAGCACCTCCTGAGCTGAGGAACTGCCCCATTGGGACAGTCATCTCTTGAGTGACCTCAAATGTCCCAACAGCTTTGAACCCCTATGGTGGCCCAAGCCCCACCTTGGGTGTCACCCTTTCCATGAGATCCTGCAGAGACACGGGCTGGGACTTGATGGTGGGGAGCAGGAGGAGTCTCCATGGTGGAGCCCCACCACCAGTGCTTCCTCTGCTGGGGCCATGGGCTATTCTTGGGTGCTCCTCCGTTTGTGCCCGGACTTATCGGCTCCCATGTGCTTCCTGCTCCCCCAGACAGGGGCTGCTGCCTCTCCTGACTTCCCCATCACTCCAACTTCTTCCTGCCCTGACCACAGTGGTGGCCCAGCCCCGTTGCTTGGCCTTGACAACCTCCTGGGGATGAAATTGTTCCTCGTGTCCAACCTAACCCCCCCCCCAGTGCAACTTGAGGCCATTTTTCCTCTTGTCCTATCACCTCGTGTAGGGGGGGTGCCCTTGGGGCTTCCTGGCTGGAGCAGCTCCTGAGGACATCAGAGCTCTGTGGAATGGGAAGCTGGTGTGGGGGAACTGAGGCACGTTGGGGTGGTGAAGGAGCCTCTTGGTGAGCTCCTTCCTTGCCCTTGGGACACATTGAGGCTTCCCTGCTTTCCGTCTCTGTCCCCTCGTTCCCCTCTGTCCTGTGTTTGCTGGGAATTTGATGTTCTGAGGAGCCAAGCTGCCCAGGCCTGGGTCCACCTGGCGTGGTGGCAGGAACCCTGCCACTCAATGTCTTGTGTAGGGTGGTGAGATGAAGGTGGTGTCCCATTTTTAAGCTCCATGGCTGGGTTCCTGAGCCTTTCCCTTCATGCCTTATAAGTCCTGGCTCCCGGGGCAGCCGGCAGCTTCTCCGCATTCCAGTGTCCTCACGTCAAGTGGTCATAGCTGGTGGCCATGGCCAGGCCTCTCTATCTCCCCGGTGTCTCTGCTGGCAACCCCTGGTGCTTGAGAGACACCCACTGAGGTGTTCCACCATGGGAAGAGCTGTAGCCCATGTGCCTGAGCTGCTGGGATCTCAGGATGGTTGCCTTTTGGGTTGCTGTGGCTGAGGGACTTGTGGGTGTTGAGCATGGAGAACAGGAGGCTCAGGGGGGACCTTCTGGCTCTGGACAACTCCCTGAAAGGAGGTTGGAGCCAGGTTGGGTCAGGCTCTTCTCCCAAGGAACAAGAGGAAAGGGCCTCAAATTGCACCAGGGGAAGTTTAGGTTGGACCTGAGGAACAATTTCTTCCTGGCAAGGGCTGTGAAGGGCTGTCCCAGGCTGCCCAGGGCAGTGGTGGAGTCCCCATGCCTGGAGGGGTTTCCAAGCCGTGGAGATGTGGTGCTGAAGGACACGGGTTAGTGGTGCCCTGGCAGTGCTGGGTTAATGGTTGGGCTTGAAGATCTGAAAGGTCTCTTCCAACCAAAACAATTCAATGATTCTATGGCTTGTCTCCAGGATAAATGGTATGTAGCTGGAGGTGGCCTCCTGGAGTGGGGGACATCCAGTGGCACTGTGTGGATGAGGCAGTAGAGCATGTTCCTGCTGTAGCTGTCCTCTGGTGTCTCCTAACCACTGGTGGCTTGTGTGCTCCAGGTGCTTGGCCACCCAAACAGGTTTGTCCTTGTCCTTCCTCCTGTGTGGGAAGCTCTGCTGGGATCCTCCCTCCCTAGGAGATGGCCTCGATGGTCTTGTCCCTCCTGGCACAAATCCTGTTTTCCGTGGCTCTCCTCCATCTCTGCCAGGTGTTGGGACCTGGGGACATCCCCTGAGGGGACAGGGATGGGGCAGGGGAAGTCTCCAGCAGCGTGACCCTGCTGGGCTGTCCTAGGCAAGAGCTGCTCCTTGCCCCACTTCTCTTCATTCGTGGGTGTCCAGTTAAGACCAGTCATCCTGGTTGCTCTCATCTCAAGTGGCTGGTGGCAGCATCTAAGCGAGCACAAGAACAAGGGCTTCCTGGAGACCTGCTCCTGTTCTCTCTTCACCAAGCTCCTGCTGAGCGTGCAGCTTGGCCCAGACAGGTCCTGGTCTAGTCCTGGATGGATTTTTTTTCTTCTCCTGTGGCTTTTCCAGGCTGAACATCTACATAGATCTGGGGTTTGGTGGCCAGGAGTTGAAGCAGGGCCAAGCAGAAGCCTACACTGTCTTGGCATGTTGAGTGCAAGGGCTGGAAGCCTGGATTCATCAGCCCTGGCTGGTCCTGGTGGCCTCTCAAAGCCTGCAGGACTTGGGCTGCAAAGGGGTGACTGGAGAGTCCCGGTTCAATGAACCCACAGGAAGATGCTTGTCCAGACCCTGATGTCCTCCTCTCTTTGGGAGCAGGAGGAAGAGGCTGGACCAGGGCTTCCCACCATGCATGAGATGCTCAAGCTGGCAAGTTGCCTCCTGCTCTTCTCCTGTGGGACAACCCAGATCTCCTTTGCTTCTGCTGCTGCTGATCCCGTGTTTACACCTGATCTCAGACATGTGTCTCACCACTTCTAGTGAGCTCTTCTGAGCAGGGACCTCCCTTTGTCTTGAGAGCCTTGGGGAAACCTTGTTTGAAGACATCTGCTGGTGGCACCTGGGCTTTCTTTGGGGCGATGCCAACCCTTGGTGGGCGCTGTGGCTTGGCTGGGATCCCCTTTCTAATGCCAGGGATGGTGACAGACTGAACCAGGAGGCCAAGGGAGGCTTTCAACCTGTGAGAAGGTCTCTTGGCTCCCATCCTTGGCAGCAACCTCTGGGGCTGGCATTAGGGGGTTGTTACCTCCGAGAAAGAGCTTTCCTGGGTGTTGTTCTGCTCTGTCTCTGAGTAGTTGACTTCTCCTTCCCCCAGCAGCCACGTGCCTTCCATCCTGTCACGCCTGTCGCAAGGACTTACTGAGAGGCACATCATGGGACCATTTAGAGACCCAACAGGGCTGCCGATCTCTATCTGCTTGGAAGGAACATCCATTCTGGGGGCTGAGCACGCTCGCCTCCTGAAATATTGAAGAGGGCTGGATGGAGCTTTCACATGGCTGAGGCACATGTGTGCCACCAACGCTCCGTCCTCCCCTGCAAGAGATGGCCACGTGTCTTCTGGGAGTGCTCCACAGGCCTTCCATGAAGCTCACGCTGAAGCGCAAGCGCCAGAGTCTTCTGTGCAGCCAGTGAGCTGAGAGATGTGGCCACTGTCCTCTCTGGTTGGGCATGAGGTGGCCCTGGAGTGGGGCATCAAAGGAGGGGCTGAGGTGGGTGGGGAGTGTAGGACTGAGCCTGGGCATGGAATGTGTCTCTGGAGTGCTCCCTAGACAGGGCAAGGCAAAAGCTGGGGGGGTTGTGGTAGGACCATGCTGAGGGATCAGGGGAGGGGATGGGAGAGATGCCAAGTTGGAGGGAGGGAAGCCCAGTGATTGTGTTCTGCAGGAGTCTTAAGATCCACCAGGTTGGAGAAGGGCTCTCCACACTAACGGGGGGTGGTGGCAGCCCTTGGAGAGCAAGAGGGGCAGAGGACCTCGAGACCTTCATGATCACTGTCTGTTCTGGAGGGCTGCAGCTGCCCCCATAAGTTGATGTGAAGGGTTTCTCTCTGCCCTGGTGGGATTGTCTTGGGCACAGGAGCTCAAGAACCCCCTGCTTGGAGGAGTCTGACCCTGGTTGCCCCCAAAGACTTAGAGGGTGCAGAGTCTCTGCTGGGTTCTCAGGTGGCCACTGTCTCCAGCCCAGGAGCAGGACAAGCCTTCACTGCTCACTTTGGTGGCCAGAGAGGTTTAACAAGGTGTTGGGTACAACCAAGCTGTGCTTGTGGTCTCCTGGTCCTTCTTAATGGTGTCTTGGTGACCTCAGTTGTGCATAACTTCCCTTTCCAGCTCCGTGCTGATTGCCAAGAAGTCTCAGAAGCTTCATCGTGGGAATAAGCTGCTGGCTGATGTCTCCCAGTGCAGGGAGAAGGTGGCTGTGATGGTCTGAGTGTTGAGTGGAGCTCTCCCAGGCCATGAGCCTTCAGCACTGTTTCTTCTCCCTGGCTATTCACGTGAACTCTTCTAGATAATGTCAACAGACCACCTGTTGAAATCTTCTTCTGGTGCTTTATTTTTTGGGTTGTGAATGAGTTTGGACTTGGTACGTGGCTTCTACAGCTTGGCGAGAGCAGCAGCCTCCATGGACCTGGTGCACCATGGTCTGGGCACAACAGAACAAACACTCCAAGGGTTGGTTTGGGAGCAAATTCTGAAGGGTCTGGTGTGTGTTTGTGAACGAGCTGGGAGGGACCCAAGAACTATCCTCCTGCTGATCTTCTGGGAGTTTTGCAGGAGTCAAAAGACGTGAGTGTAGCAGTTGGTTGCCTTCAAGGCCTCTCTTGGTGCTGTTCTACTCTTCTTGCTAGCTTCTGAACCATGCTCTGTGCTCCTGCTTTGGTACTAAGCATCTCCTTTTAGTAGCCCCGTTGACCTCTCTCCTAGGTACGGACGCTGTTTGTCAGTGGCCTTCCTGTGGACATCAAGCCCAGAGAGCTCTACCTACTCTTCCGACCATTCAAGGTAAGAAGATCTTCCAGTTTGGTCTTTGGTGGGAAAGATGTTGTCTTGTGGGCAGCTTCACAGCAGAGATCTCTGTCAGAGGGAGCAAGGATGAAGTTGGAGGGTTGTGGGAAGTGTGAGAGGTTGGGGAACCTGGTATGAAACCAGCCTGGTAGCCCATGGCTTGTCCTCAGTTGGGTAACCCCCGTGGAGCCTGTGGTGGAATCATGCTGGTCTTCGTGGTTCTTCATGGAATCTTCAAGGTCCATGAGGCTGCTTGGTCAACCTTGCTGCCCAGCTGGACCAGCCCTTGCTTGAGGAAGTCCTGATCTCCTAACTGCCCATCCTTCACTTGAGGGAAGTGGGGTTCCTTGGTTTGCACCCTTTTAGCCCAGGGTGCTCTGTCAGGACTGGCCAGGCAGGGTGGTCATCTTAGTAGCTTGATGAAGAGCTAGAACATGGGATTTCTTCCCAAAGGAGCAGCTCTGCACTTAGTCTTCTCTTCTGGTGGGGAAGAAGTAGTGTTGATGTACCTACTCCTCCTGCAAACCCCACCTCAAGAAGGGTTTGGTCCTACAGGAGCTCCTGGGGCTGCCACATCACGTCTCAGTTGTAGCTTGTCTCCTTCAGGAACCTGACACTGACTTTCTCTTCCCTTCTGCAGGGTTATGAAGGGTCACTGATCAAGCTAACTTCAAAGCAGGTACCTCCTCCTTCCAGCTTGGGTATTTGTGGCTTTTCTAGGAAACCAGCCATGCCAGGAGGGAGGGGGGACCAGATACCACATCACTAAAGCGTTGTCTGTGTTCAGCACCATCTCCACAGCTGGGTTCTGCTCACCCCCACTGTCCTGGTGGCCCCAAGCTGGATGGCTCTGTGTCTTCTATTGTTGGCCATGTGGGCTGGTTGAGACCTGATGCTTCAGCCTCAAACCCTGTGCTCCTAAAACCCTTCCCCAGTCCCATCCTAAGCAAGGCAGTAGCTCCACTTGTGGGCAAGGGGTGGCCTTGCTGGGGGCTACCACAGTGACCAGTGTAGGAATGCCAAAGCATCTTGGTGTGGTGGGAACGGACACGGAGCAGGAGTCTTGGGCTGATGACCCAAGCCTCTTCAGGCTCTGCTTGAAGGCCCTCTGCAGCTCTAGATGGTCTCTTCTTGCTTTAAGCTGTCTGGAGAGGGTTGCAGGGAGGAGCTGGAAGATGCTTCCAAACTGAAACCAGTGTTATTTCTTCCAGCCAGTTGGTTTTGTGACCTTTGACAGCCGAGCTGGTGCTGAAGCAGCAAAGAACTCCTTGAATGTGAGTAGCTGATGTGCCAGGAGACCCTGGGGGGGGGGGCTGGGGCACCCTGCTGGAGATAGACCTGGAGCTGTGGCCTTGAGGATGGTCAACAGGAGCACCCAAAACCATCTCCATCCCATGTGGGCCTGCAGGAGTTAGTGAGATATAAGCAGCAGGACATGCTGGTGTGGTTCTGCTCTGATGTAGACCTTGCCTTGGGTGTTGGTGCACGTGCTTGTGTCTCTGTCCAGGCTGGCAGTAGATGTAGCAGCACCACAGGTAGGACCTCCAGTATAGATGGTTATCCCAGCTCCAGCAGACAGATCTTTCCTGACCAGTGTTGGTAGCTGGTTGGAATTGTCCACCTCATGTTGGAAGCAGTGGTCCTAGGCCAGCTAAAAATAGAAATAGACGCATGTGGGAGCTTGAGTGAGGTGACAAAAATCTGGGCATGTGACTGTGGGGGGGTGGCTCTGGTCCTCCAGTTGGGCTGTGAACAGACCAAGCCTGTGCTTGGACTGGGAACCTCACCTCTGAGAGTCTCCTCTGCTTTCTTCTGTGCCAGGGCATCCGCTTTGACCCAGAGAACCCCCAGACCCTGCGGTTAGAGTTTGCCAAAGCCAACACAAAGATGGCCAAGAGCAAGCTGATGGCCACACCAAACCCCACCAACATCCACCCCGCCTTGGGCGCACACTTCATTGCACGGGACCCCTGTGAGTATGCTGGGAGGGTCTTGGAGGTCATGGCTGGGTCAACCTGGGAGATGCCCAACCTTGGGAATGCTGCCAGGGTGGAGGGGAAACCACGTCCTTGTCTGGTGCAGGAGAATAACAGGCATCTGGTAAGGCTTCTGGCCAACATTAGCTGAGAGTTGGGAGGCTGGAGTTGGCTTTGGTAGCTCAAGTGATTCCATAAGTCCTTCAAACCATCCTTGGGTGTGAAGCAGAAAAGCTGAGCGCCCTCAGTGTAGCCTGGTGGGGTGAGCAGACCTGCTGAGGCTTGTTGGGCAGCCTGTGACGTGGTGCTGAGAGACCCATCTTCCATCCTGTGGCACCAGCCCTGTGCTGTGTATGAACCAGCCTGGTCAAAGCATGTGTGGGACGCTGAGCAGTGATGGAGCGTGTTCCTGGCCCCATGGCAAGGCTGGGAGGCCAGAGGAGCAGCTGATCATAGAGATGTTGCAGGGGTGTTAGGTTTCCACAGAATCATAGAAGGCTTGGGTTGGACAGGACCTTAAAGATCATCTAGTTCCAACCCTCCTGCCATGGGCAGGGACACCTCCCACTAGACCAGGTTGCACAAAGGCCTTGAACACCTCTAGTGATGGACCATCCACAGCTTCCCTGGGCAACCTGTGCCAGGGTCTCACCACCCTCACAGTGAAGAACTTCCTCCTCATTTCCAATCTAAATCTCCCCTCTTCCAGTTGGAACCCATCACCCCTCCTCCTCACGAAAAGCCCCTCCTCACCTTTCTTGTAGGCCCCCAAACCTCCCTGAGATAGCAGCTTGGGGTGGGAACTCCTGATGCGGGCTGGTGGGACCAGCTCCTGAGATGCTGTCCCTTTATCTCCTCCTGCCCAGATGACCTGACTGGAGCAGCTCTCATCCCAGCGTCCCCCGAGGCCTGGGCTCCCTACCCGCTCTACACCACGGAGCTGACCCCCGCCATCCCCCACGCCGCCTTCACCTACCCGGCCGCCGCCGCCGCGGCCGCCGCTCTTCATGCCCAGGTGAGTCCCTCCCCGTGTCCCCGCCCAGGAACCGGCCTCTCCTCGCTCCCCCAGGGCCTCTGCTTGGCCGCTTTGACCCTGCCCTCCCCACCTTGGCTCCGGAGCAAAGCCTTCTCCAGGCTGAAGGCCACAGAGGTCGATGTGGTCAAGGGTGGTCAGAGCTGGGTGGTGGTTTCTGACCCCGCAGGTCCAGCCCGAGTCTCTGTGAGAGGTGGGCAGATGGGAGAAAGGCAGGGCTCAGCTTCTGGCTGGCTTTGAGGACCATGGTGTGGGACTGCTGGGAGGAAGTGCTGCCTGCCAGCAAGTAAAATAGCCACCAAGTCATAGAATCATGGAATGGTTTGGGTTGGAAGGGACCTTCAAGATCATCTAGTTCCAACCCAGAGACACCTCCCACTAGACCAGGTTGCTCCAAGCCCCATCCAACCCCACACCAACGTTCTATGTGAACCTGGTCTTGAACACCTCCCATGACAGACCATCCACAACCCCCCCCACAGGCAACCTGTGCCAGGGTCACCCTCAGAGTGAAGAACTTCCTAATCCAAATCTCCCCTCTTCCAGTTTGAATGTCCTCCTTGAAGTCACAGTGAAGGCAGCAGGCTCAGCTTGGTGCTGAAGCTGAGGAGCTGCCCCTTTGGGCCAAGCAACTCAGACACTTTTGAAGCTGGTGGAGGATGTCCTGCAGGAGATGGGTGATCAGAGCCTTGCCACAGCGAGGAACTCTGGTGGGACAGAAGTCTTGGCTACCCTGGGTGCAGGCTAGAGAGGACAGGGTCACTCTATATGAGCCTCTGGAGGTGATGGTGGTGGTGCAACCTGGTGTCCCAGGGCGTGCTTGCTGACAGCTAGAGGTGTAGGGACACCCGTACTGGTCTTCAACTGGACTTTGGATGTACTGAGACCAACCCCCCTGCTGAGCATAAAGTTCCTGAACCCATGGAAAGCCAAACCAGAAGTGTCCTAATTCCAGGTGAAGGTGCTTGGTGTGGAGAAGCTGGAGCCCCTGTCCCTGCCCTGCTTGGTGTTACTGGCCAGCTGTTGCTCTGCCTGCTTTGGTCTTCAGCCCACGCTTGTTTCCAAACGCAATATGGAGGCAGTGAGGGGGGACAAGCTCCTGACCTCTGTGGACTTGTCCTGCTCCTCACACCTTCAAGCCTCTGCTGCTTTTGCCCTTTTCCTGGTGAGCTAGTGGTGGGCTGAAGTAGGTGAGAAGCATGTGAGGCCCAGGGCAGGACCAGGCACTGGGTTGTTCTTCCAAGGGCCTCCAGAGGGTGGTTCTTCTCTGGGAGAGTTGTGCTTGTTGGTGTTCTCCAGAAGTTATTGATGACGCCCATGACCACAGGAGTGTTCCCTGCTCCTGAGGAGCCCAGGAGAGCAGCTGTGTAGGGTTGAATTGTTGGTTGAGTTGCCCCTGACAGGGAGGACCAGGGAAAAAAAACCCCTCTGGCCTGGCTGAGGTGGTTGAGGGAGGCGTTAGGTTACTGCAGTTCCTCAAGGATGATCATCAGTGACTCTATGGGCACCCTGAGGGTAAGGGTTAGACACCAAAACTTCATGGTGCATGGCAGGGGAGAAGAACTCTGCTCTCCTAAAGTGAAGGGTATCAAGGAGGCCTTCAGCCAGACCTTCTGCCTCTGGGGTTTTAGTTCCTGCCCTCCAGTTAGCAAGCTCCTTGCTTTCAAAGGGGTCTTCTAGCCTGAAGAATGGCCCTGAGGCTCCAGGGAGCTCCTGTACAGGTAGGATTCCCTGCCCAAGGAGGTCCATAAGTGGCGATGTGCCCCTAAGCCTTTGAGAGCCAGTGTAGCCCCTCCATGGCCATGGTTGGACCCAGCTCCCTTCTGAAGCCAGAAGCTGCTCCTTGCTGCGTTGTGCTTGAGCTGGTGGTGACCTCGCAGGAGACCTTCTGGTGCAGTATATGTTACCAATAAAGTTTTACGAGGTTAAACATTACTCAGGCTGGCAGCTCTGGGCTGGAGTCCTCTCCTGGGCAGGGTGGAGCCAGTTGGTGGGATGACTTTTGCTCACAAACTGGGCTAAAAGCTGTAACCTTAGTCCTGGTGTGCTGAGCCCTCTGTCCTCGCTGGTGGGGTGGTGGACGCAAGGGTTGTTCTCCAGGACAGCCCCCAGCTCTTCCTCCCGAGGCTGGTGTTGGCTGGAGGACGTTTGTGGCGATGGCCAGAGCTGGAGCAGCTCCACAGAGCCATCGGTCCTGAAGCAGGTGTGAAGCTGGAGGCTGTAGCTAAACCGAGAGCTTGGCGCAGAAGATTGAAACTAGCAGCACTTGTCCTCTCCCAGCTCTGTGCTCAAGTCTGGTAGCGAGCAGAAGAGGCGGCCACCCCCCGTGATGGACCTGCGTGACCTCCTGAAGAGCTGCCCAGAGGGTGGCAGGAGTGACGAGGGGCAGGAGATGGTGAGAGGCTGGCCTGGCCTTGGCTCCTGTAAGGTGCTCGCAGGCCGATGGCCGCCACGGTGGTGGCCCTGGCAGGCCCCAGGCCTCTGTTGATGTGACTGCCCTGCTAAGAACCTCTCCCCGTGGGGCCTCCACTGCCTTTAAGCTTGTCCCATCTGCCTTCCCCTCCCTCCCACCCTCTCTCAAACCCCTCCTTTGATGTCCCTAGTGAACGCCAGCCATGATGCCAGCGCAGGCTAGCCCTGAAGCTCAGAGCTGTCCCAGGCGGTGGGACCCCCTAGTGATGCCCTATTGCAGCTAGTGGAGTGGCTCCATTCCTAGGAGTGTTAAGCATGATGGCAGCCACGTCTGGAAGGACTGGTAAGGTAACCATCTCTCCTCCCGAGGTGCACCATGGGATTTGCAAGCTTCTGCCCATCTCTGTAGCCCGTTATCTCCTTGGCAACCCAGTGCATGGGCCTCACGCTACCCACCCACCAAGAGCCTGGGCAATGAGATGCCAGGCCCTTCTTTCTAACCCACGTCTCCAACTTGGCAAGCACATGACATGGCGCACACAGCATGGCACCATCTTACAGCTCCTCCCAGCTGAGCCAGGCTCAGCCAGGCCCCACCCGTGGGAGGGGAGGAGCAGCCCGGTTGAGCCGGGCCAGGGCCGACCCCGCCGGACACCTGGTTTCTCCTCAACCACAACCTTCTGAGGGCAACCAGAAATACACCTTGAGCTCACTCCTGGCACCCGGTGGGGGAGGTGAGTGACGTGGTGGCGACAGCACACGACTAAATTCTAGTGGGCACCTTAGACAACAGCACTTGCCGGTCACTTTGTTCCAGAACCGCATCTCGGGGACGGACCCTGCCCTTGACCTTGGGGCTAATCTCACCTCTTTCTTCTCCAGTTAATGGAAACGGAGCTCCTACCAGGAGCTTGGCTTCTCTCTTGCCACCTGAGATCCCAGGCAGGACACGGGGCTTGGGAATCAACCGGGAGCTTGGGAAGGGGGAGGACCTGGGGCTGGTTGGCAGGGAGGATGGTGGCTGTGGTCGGTTCTGACTGAAGGAACCAAGTCCTGGCACCTCGTGGTGCTTCTGGGTAGGCTTTTTTTTCTTGTGTGTGGTGGTGATGTTGGGGAGAGAAGTGATCAAAGATGGGGGCCCGGGTCTGCCTTGGTCCTTGGAAGAGTGTGAGGCGCAAAGAGTTGGTCTCCTGGGAAGATGGGGAGAGCTTGATGTGAGCATAGAGACAGTGATCCAACTTGTGGTGTTCTGCTTGGGCCTGGTGAACAGTTTCATCCATGGGTGGTGGAGTTGGGCTGCATTGCGTCCTTGGTGTGAAGCCACTTGTTTTGGAGTGTCTCCAAGCCAAGCTCTGAGTGGGCAGTAGGAGACACCAAGGGCTAATGATGCTCCTTGAGGTCTTCTCGAAAAAGATGCTTCCAGTTGTGGTAGCACCCTTGAGGGCAGGACTTGCCCTGAACGCAAGATTGGTTCATAAGAACATGGGTGAAGCTGGTGGTGGGCACCATGTGGTGCTTGTCAGAGACTAGATCCGTGTGTTGGGTACCCAGGAGGCTGTGGTAGATGCTTCCAAGGCAGGGAGCAGGTCACGGACTGAAAGCTCATAGATGTCAATCCTTCTGTGGGTGGGCTGCCCAAGGTGCCTTTAGAATATCCATGTTGCTTCTGCTGACAACAGCCTTGGCTAGAGGCTTCAAGGACATGGTAGAGGTGGGCCTCTGAAGCTGGGACATGTCTAAAGAAGTCGTGGGTGGAAGGAGTGGTCCTGGATCGTGGTGGTCCAGTGCTGCCTGGAGGTGTGAAGCACTCCAAGATCTTCATGGTTATGGTGTCCTCCTAAACTATGTAGTGCTAGCATAGCAGCCCTGAGCAAGTTCTCCCCAAGCTGTCCCTTTCCTCCTAGCCAGAGAAAAGCAGGCAGGAGATGGTCTTAGCTTCTCCAGGCACCTGCTGAGCAGCCGTTCTTGCTAAGTCACATCTGATGAGCAGAGCGAGATGTCATCAGAAGTGACTTCCTGACCTGTGGCCAGCTCTGCCTCTCTTGTTTCTACTCTGGGAGAAGGAGGAATGTTGGTTTGTGGTCTGAGGTGGGCACATCTCCATGACCTGCACCATAAGCTGCCTCAAGGCCCAGGGAGGTGCAAGGCCTGTTAGAACGTTCCTCCTAAGCAACAGGACGGGTCGGTGCCTGTCTTCTTCTGCATGCTCCTCAACATGGTGGGAGCTGATGTGCTGATCCTCCAGCTCTCCCTCACCAGAGCAGCCTGGGGAGAT
Organism: Brachypteracias leptosomus; assembly: GCA_013401335.1. Lineage (NCBI taxonomy): Eukaryota > Metazoa > Chordata > Aves > Coraciiformes > Brachypteraciidae > Brachypteracias > Brachypteracias leptosomus. The sequence continues at coordinate 79,804 of VYZX01027001.1, forward strand.
GCGTGTGCTCCTTTCAGTGTTCCCATGGTGGTGGGATGAGCTCTTGGGATGTGCTGGTTGGAGTCCTACCAGCTCCTGGGAGAGCTTCATCCCTGCCTGCACAGGGAGCCTTTGTGATACCTGGGGAGGTGGCTGGGTCCAGGTTGCAGAGAGAGCTCCAAGCTCCATGAGATGCCTGCAGAACAAAGATAAGCAGACCTAGGAGTGGCTGAGGAGGAAGGGCAGGCCACCCAAGCTAGAGGACTGCTGGCTGTGGTCAGCTGGTGGTGTCTGCCTCATCCCTACGTGCAGGAGATGTTTGCAGTGTTGTGGCCACACTCCTTTCCAACTGTGAGCTAATGCAGCTCCAGAAACAACCACGGCTCTTCCAGTAAAAGCCTCCCTTGCTCTGCTTTCCTCCTCCACTGTTGGTGTCCCCATTGACCTTCTCAGCTCCTCGGTATTTTGAGGGAGAACAGACCTTCTGAAAGCCCTCAGAGAAATTTTGCTTCCTACAGAGAAGCCCTCTGGTTGATCTGCTGGGTTGCAACCCTCTTGGGACCACCCCGCGCAGTCTCTTGTGGTGCTGGTCTCCTCTTCCAGGTGGCTCCAGGAGTCCACCTGTTTGTAGAGCTTCTCTTCTCACCTCAGCAAGGTACCTGAGATACTTTGAGGGATGAAAAAACTGTCTTGGCAGGTGCCACTGTCCTAAAGAGCGTGTCCTCTTGGCTAGCTGCTGCCTCCAGCCTGGTTCTTCTGCTGGCTTCAGAAACGTCCCTCCTAGTGCGGGGGTGTTCCTGCCTCATCCCATCAAGGCCTTCATCTTTCTGTGGGCTGGAAGACCTGGCAGGTCGTTCCCTCTCCCTGCCAGCAGGTCAGAGCCTTGGCTTGTACCCAGCATCATCTCATCTGCACGAGCTCCTGCCAGCTTCCAGCTGGTTGGCTTTGCACGTAGGAGCATCTGATGAGGAAGGCAAGGAGAGGTGGCCCATCAGATGGTGCCAGAGCTACGACCAGTGGGTGTTTTAGGAGAGAAGTGGGATTTCTGTTGAAACTGGAGGTGCTGGAGGCTCTGGCCAGGCTTGGGGTGGAGCTACACACGTAGGGCAGAAGCTGGCTCAGACCTTGAGGAGGGGATGGAGGGCCACCAAGCTTGGTGGGGGATGGTTGTCTCCCACGTGTGCAGCTGCGTGGGATGGAGGCAGCTCTTGGGGTTAAGCGCTCGCAGCCTTGTGAACGCTGGGGGAGTTTCCTGTTGCTGCTGAGCAGGAGGAAACTGCTTCCAGCTGTCGAGGGGAGGGGTGTTGGAGGGGGAGACAGTGGCCAGGGAGGAGGACCTCTGGCTGCTGAGGAGTTGTGGCTCTGCTGAGCAAGCACCTCCCCGTGACAGGGCTGGAGGAGAGCAAGTAACCCCTGTCCTTGCGCTGGCAGCTGCCGTGGTGGCCCCGTGAGGTGTCAGCGATGCTGTCGTGGGCTCTGAGTCTCCCTGGCTGGTGTCAGGGTGAGGAGATAACCATGCCCCAGAGCAGCGTGGTGGCCCCAGAGCAGCGTGGTGGCCCCAGGCTGGAGATCTGGGGTGCCTCTCACAGGCTAACAGAAGTGAAGACATCGTGTGTGTGGCACCAAGGTAGCGCTTTGGTCATGGCACTAGATGGGACCCCTCACTGGGGAGGGGGGTCTTGGTCATGTCCATGCCCTTGAGTCCCTCCACCCAAGGCTGGACTGACTGGGATGCACCTGGCTGTGGTGTCATGGAGTGAGTTATGGGGCCAGCTGGGAGCTCTTTTGGCGTCACCCTCTTGCCTTGTGAAGGTATCTAGCAAGGATCCAGCAGATCCAACCTGATGAGACTCTCCTGCTAGGACAGAGCCTCTGCAAGCTTGCAGAGCTCCTCCTCGTAGGAGCCATCATGAGAAGAGGGACTTGAGGTCCCTGAGCTCGTACTTGGGGCTCTTCAACTACTGGCATCACAGCCCTCGTGATGGTGGAGGGAGGACTTGGCAAGGAGGACCTGTTGTCCCCTCCAGCTCCTGCAAAGAGGCTGCAGTGTGAAGGCCTTGGTGGTTTGCTGGACATCCCCACATGATAAAGTGACTGCAAAGCTTCTGGCTTTGCCCCTCCGTTGGGTGTCACACTTCTGCTCCTCAGGGAGTAGGGTTTGAAGGACCCACTGAGGATGTTCCTAGCTTGGAGAGTAACCCAAGGGCTGTCACTGAACCTCTGGGTGTCCTGGTCTTCAGTTCTGTCTCTTCTGGAGGTCTCATGCAGGTGGGGTTGGGGACACAGGTCTTGCATCTCCCCTCCTGGATGACTTCACAGCAAGATGTGGCTTGCACGTGTCCCCCAGGCAGTAGATGTTAGGTGCCTCCAGCCAGCTTCAGTTTTCCCCTCGCTGGTGGCTGTCATCTCAACCTGGAGTGGCTTTCTTATGGCCTGCAGGGAGACCTGATGCTGTCAAGAGCTGTGTTAGAAAGAGGCTGGAGAACCTCTGGGCTCTAGAGGGGCTTCTTGCCTCTTTTCTACCCATCTTGGGGCAAAGCCTGTTGTTCTGAAGGTACCAGCTGCTCTTGATGCCTGTCAGCACTGAGGTTGTGGTCTCCTCCCAGCAGCTGGGGAGAGAGGAGAGTGGAGATGGCCTCTGTGTGTCATCTCCCAGCTCTGTTAGCTTCTGCTGCTGGATCTATGCCCAGTCAACTGGCACAGGCTCATCGCCCATCATCAGCCTTCAAGTCTACCAAGTTCTTCTCTGAAGAACTTTGAAGTTCTTCTCCAGGTCTGCCTGGAGCCTATTCTGATGGCTGGGTTGTGCCTTAGACAACTTCACGGGTCTCTTCTGTGGTGGATGAACTGGTTCTTGCCCCACATGTATCATGTGGAGGTTTTCTGGTTTAAATGGCCTTGAGGTACCTCCTTCTGTTGGCTGAGGGCAGAGTGGCCGCCACGTTGGGGTGCTGCATGCCCAGGGTGGGCCTCCTCTGCCCTGCCCAAGCCTGACCAGGGAGGAGGAAGATGTAAATTTGGTGTGCATGGTGAAGTGGGAGTGTCCTGGAGGGGAACAGCCCCTCCTTGCACACACTTCTGCAGTGGAGAGCTTCATGGATAGCTTGGTGGTGAGGAGCTTTCCTGGCATGAACGGTGTGTTGTCAGGAGCTGGGGGGGGAACCTGGGGGCTGTCTTCTGGTGGTGCCCATAGGCAGAACGTTCTTGAGAAGTTGAGGCAAGCCTTGAGGTGGGGTGCTGGCTTCCTTCTTAGATGTGTGGGATCCTACCATGCTGCTTCGAGGAGGACCTGGCCAGATCCCAGTGCCTGGGGAGCCTCCAGGTAGTGCCAGCATGGTTGGGATGGTCCTCCAGTAGTATTTGGGGCTCAACCTGGAGCCTCCTTTTCTGTGATGGAGACATCTTTACTCAGTGAACCTTGTATGTGGCCTGAAGGAGCTGAAGGCTTGGGCTGTGGTTGAGATAACCCTGGATCATGGACCTCTGGCGTGGCTTTCTCTTCCAGATGCGCTGGTACCCTCCTTCTGAAGCTACCCAGCAAGGATGGAAGTCTCGTCAGTTTTGTTAGTTTGTTAGTAAGTAATGAATTGCTCTTGGGTCCTTGTCCTGCTCATCCCTGGGCGTTTGTGGGGAGGAGGGATGGGAGCTTGGTCTCGGTCCCCTGCATCCACCCAAGGATGCGGTTGGGTTACATGGGTGGGTGATGGGGCAGAGCAAGAAGCTCCACCAAGCCCCGGGATGGGGAAGGAGCTGTGGGTGCTTCTCGGGGAGCAGATCCAGCCCTGCTCACCACCACTCCTCTCCCACAGCATTTCTCCTGGGCTTGTGTTCCTCCTCCTCCTCCTCCTCCTCCTCCTCCCTGCTTCTCCACAGAGGGATGTGCCAGGGACCATCGCTCCACCTCTTCTTGGACAAGGCGCTCCTGGGGCTGCCAACATCCCTCCATCCCTGGACTGTGAAGTCGCTATGGGCTGGGTGCAGCCTCCATCCATCCATCCCTCCTTCCATCTCCAGGACATCCCTCCTTCCATCCTTCCATCTCCAGGACATCCATCCTTCCATCCATCCCTCTCCAGGACCTCCATCCTCTCCGCCTGAGCTCCACCAAACCCAGCTGGGGTGGGTGGTTGGCTCCTGGGCTCGCCCGGCCCCGGTGGCTCAGCTGAAGGCACCGAAAGGCAAATGGGTTTTGATTTATTTTTTTGGTTTTTGGGTTTTTTCTTTTTTTTCTGCATGTTTTTCTGGCATGAATTAAAACACTTAAGTCGTGTCTGTGTGAGTGTAAGTTTGTTTGTTCTGTAACCCTTAGCAACAGGGCTCGGGCCCTCGAGGTTTTCATCCTGCTCCGGTGAAGACTTGGCTGTGAGAAACTGTCCTCGTCTCACCCCTTCTCCCACCTCTTCCCTCTGGACCACCAGAAAAATTTGAATTATTTTTGGTTGGTTTTTCTTTTTTTTTTTTTTCCAAGTACGATGCACTGGGTTTCTGTTCTCATCCATTCTCTGCTTTTAAAGTCAGGGTTATTCTATTAAATTTTTTCTCCCCTCCTTCTCCAGATTTCTATATATAGAACGGCTGTAAAAATCTAATCTCTCTTCTTCTTTTTTTTTTTTTCCTTCTTTTTTGGCTTTTTTTCCACATCCTTCTGATTGGAGAGCATCCAGTCCTGCCAAATAATCAGCCATCCTTAGGGGAATACCGAACAAAAAAAAAATAAAAATAATAATAATAAAAGAAGTACGAGTATTTTTGTACCATGTGTAATAAGGAAATATTTATGCATCATAAAGAATTTCTCGTGTGTTGGTGTGCAATTAATTATTATTATTATGATGATGATGAAAGAGAAATTGTAATCCTGTAAGATAAGTTAATGTTTAGTTAAAAGCTTGAACGAGAAGGGTTGTCTTCTGTAACAGTTAACAAGAAATTGTGCAATTTTTTTTGTTTTGTTTTAGCATCTTTATTGCTTGGTATTGAAGTGCTTTAAGTAGTAGACGACCGTGGCTGTCTCGCTTGTCTTCAAAGAGTTGAGAAGAAGTTGCTCTATCATTGCTGATCCTATGAGAATGTGAAACTGGATAATATATGAAATGCAACCAAAAAAAAGAAAAAAAAAAAAATATACCCAGAGGCTGCTGTGACTCTTTTTCTGTGGTCTGGTGTCGTTTCTTCTGGGCTCGAGGTTGGAGGACACTTCAAGGTTGGGTTCCTAGGAGGATGGAGGTTGGAGTGGGATGCTACTGAGGGCCAGGAGTAGGGTTCTGAGAGGAGGGACAGATCTTGAAGGAGCTGCTGGTGCTGCTGGAGGCCTTTTTTGGGGTGGTTTTGCTCCCCTCCCCCACTGCCTGCAGAAGTTGAGGGCCTCTCCTCTGTGCCAGCAGAGCAGCGAGGAGAGATGTCCATAGAAGGCAAACGTCCTCTGCAGCTCCAGCATCGCCCAGCTCCTCCTCTGGTGGAGGACGCCCTGGCTGGAGTTCCCACCAGCTCCTTGGGGCCTTATCTCTACCTGCAAAAGCAACCGTGGGAGCTGGTTCTCCTTGGTGGGATGAAAGCAAAGCTGGATGTTATGGTGGGATCAGTGGAGGCAGCTTCCTTCAATCCCAGCTGGGTGGCCTGGGGTGGAGGGGGTCTTCTTGCTGTGTCAACAGGGTCAAGTCCTTGCCTTGGGGTGCTCCTAAAGCCCTCCCACGCAGCTTCCACCCCAGGGATTGGTGTTTTCCTCTCTCCACAGAAAGGAGCAGAGGGGGGGGGGAAGAAAAAAATAATTAAACAAATAATTAAAAAATAAGGAAAAGCCAAAGGCAGGTCTAAAAATAGCCCCGCGGGGCTGGGAACGGGCTCGGCGGAGCTCCGGGAAGTGACTCGTTATGGGGCCGCGGCTGCCCCAGCCAGAGCAGGGCTGCCAGCCCCTGCCCCACGGGATCCCCCGGCTCCAGCCACAGCTTCCCCGCAGCCCAAGTCCTGCCCAGATCCCGGTTACTGACCAAATCCCAGCTCCTGCCCAGCTCCTGCCTGCACCCCAGTTCCTGCCTGCATCCCACCTCCTGCCCAAATCCTGGCTTCTGCCCGCATCCTATCTCCTGCCCAAATCCCAGCTCCTGCCCCCATCCCAGCTCCTGCCTAAATCCCGGTTCCCCCATCCCAGTTCCTTCCCAAATCCCAGATCCTGCCTGCATCCCAGCTCCCCCATCCCAGTTCCTGCCCAAATCCCAGATCCTGCCCACATCCCAGCTTCCCCCATCCCAACTCCTGCCCAAATCCCAGTTCCTTCCAGCATCCCATCTCCCCCATCCCAGCTCCTGCCCACATCCCAGCTCCAGCTCGGTCCATGCCCATCCCTCAGCTCTGCTCACCTGAGCGGAAACACCGGGGGAGCAGCTGCCGGGAGCGTGCAAAGCTTTAAATTATAGAGGAGAAATGCTTTTTTTCCCCTTTATTTATTTTTTTTATAAAAACCCCCAACCCTTTAGCACATGCATTAACACGGCCCAGGAGATGAATAATTGAAGCCCGGCTCTATTAAGCCCTGACACGGGTCTCTCCTCCCAGCTAAAGTAGGTCACGTCTGCTCTGAGGGTCCCTGGGCGTCCCCCTCCCTCCCTCCCCCGTGTGTCTCTGCCCCTCCCAGGCCCCTCCTGCTTGTGTCTTACTCAAGAGATGCTCTCCAGGCAATGGTTTGAGGACTTGGGATGTCTCCTGCTCTGTGGGTGGGATGGAGGTTTGTGGTGGATGGGGCATAGCCTGGTGGCATCGCCAGGGAGGGTGCAGGTTGCTGGCACCAAGGTCCTTTGGTTGTGGACCTGTTGGGCAGAGAGGAGGTGGTGTTGGGGCTAGAAGGAGGAGGACAAGGGGAAAAGGCTGGTTTGGGCACGCTTCCATCTTATTGGGAACTCCCCCTTTCTTTTCCTTCTTTTGAAGGTGGGACAAAAAAAATACATCATTCTGGGAGCTTTTGGTCCATCTTCTCCCCAAAGCACCATGGTGTGGGGGCCAGGAGCACTTCAGAAGTAGAAAATCCAGCTGTTCTGATGCAAAAAGGCCTCTCGGTGTGGCCATGCTGGACAAGCTGCTGTGGGTCTGGCTTGGACCCCTCTTTGAGGTGATTAGAGATGGTCACAGCAGGTCAGGGCATCTCCAGGGAGGCCAGATGCTTGAAACCAGAGATGCAGGGAAGGAGGCAGGTCCTTCAACACCTGCATTCATCCATGGACCTGCTGGTCACAAGAAGCCACAGAGCTCCTGTCTCTGAGGTCAGAAGGGCCTCCCAGCACTGATGCTCTCCTTGTGGCCCTTCACACCTTTGCTGATGAAGGGCATCCAGGTGCAGGTCGTATCATCTGATGCCTTCAGCCCTTTTCTACAGCAAACGAAGACTCTTTGAACCACAAAGGATCAAAATGGCTCCTGCAAACCCCAGCAGCTTCCATCTGCTGGTGTGTGCTGGCAGCGCAGGGAGAAGAGCCTCTGTCACCATCTCCTTTTCCCACGACATCTGTCCTCACTCAGGCTGGATCTTTGCATGGTTGAAGACTGTTCTGAAGACCACTGGTGTCCTCCTGGTTGGTCGTCCATTGGGCAGACATCAACAGCCACAACCGTGAGGAGACATCTCAGACAACCCCAGATCCTTGCTGCCAGCTGACTTCCAAGAAGCTCCAGCTCACTTAACATTGCTGGGACTTCCCTGGTCCAGCTCTGTAGGGATGAGGAGAAGGGCTACTGCAGACAGGGACCATCACATGTACCAGCTCTGAGGAACCCCAGCCCAGCTGAAGCACATGGCCAAATAAAATGAGTGGCCAAGCTGGCTGATGATGGATGAACTTCTGGACCACACATCTGGAAGAGGCTGGCTTACCCAGCCCACAGATGTCATCAGGAGAAGTTGGCCTGTGTGAACCTCATGAGGTTCATGGTCAAGGGCAAGGTCCTGCAGCTGGGGTGGGGCAACCCCTGGTATCAGCACAGGCTGGGAGTGAAGGGCTGGAGAACAGCCCTGGAGAAGGACTTGGGGGTGCTGGGGGTGAGGAGCTGGAGCTGAGCTGGCAGCAGAAGGTCAACTGGGCTGCGTCCTCAGCAACGTGGGCAGCAGGTCCAGTTATTTCTGAGAGCGTGATGGGCAAGGTCCTTCTCCTGGTTGCAGCGTTCAGGAGATGCACAGGAAAGCCAGGAGGTGGCATCCAAGACCTGAGCACACGAAACCAGGCTGCTTTCCCAAGCAGGAGCTCAGCAGGAGGTTGAAGCTCGGGAGGGTGGAGAAAACACATGTAGATTTTTGTCCTTCATCTTCCTCACCCCCTTGGGATGAGGAGAGTGAAGGTGCTTCAAAAAAAGACTCTTGGTATGAAGGTCAAAGAGGAAAAGTCTTTATTTTCTGGTTAGCTTTAGCATCATGACCAAAAACCCCACTGAATCCTGGTGGGCTTACTGGGGTGGGGGTTGTCCACAGCCCAACCTGACTGTAGTGGGACAGTCCTGGCTGGTCCAGCTGAGGCTGAAGATGTCCCTCTTCTGGGTGTCTCTCCCGGTGCAGAGCTCCTGGTATGACTCATTTAACTAAAAAAGAAGCAAATGTCATAGTTTTAGGTGGTGACATAGTGATGACATGTTCAGCTCTTCACTCATGGAGGCCACTCAAGCTTGGCAGTGGGCTACCATGGTCCAGCTCTTGGTTACCATGGTCCAGCTCTTTTTGCAACCTGGTCTAGGGGGAGGTGTCCCTGGTTGAAACCAGATGATCTTTAAGGTCCCTTCCATCCCAAACCATTCTATGAGTCTATGATTTTACATCCAGGAGCATCCCCACCACCCTACGATGGTGTTGGGTCAGACAGTAGATGGCACTAGGAGATTAGCTCCAGAAGGACTCAGCAAGTCAATGCCTGGAGGGAGCAGAGGCCACCACTGAACTGGCAGATCTCCACTGTTGGGCAGGAGACCAAGAGTTAACAACCAGGCTCCTAGGACAGGGAAACACCAGCCCCTGATTAAAACCTCCAAATACATCCAAAATGTCCTTCTCCCGTGGTCTGTGCTCCTCAGACCAGGAGAAATCCCAGCTTTTCTTCTGCAATTGGAGTCTCCAGGGTGTTTGTCCTGCTACAAATCCACAGCTCTCCTGTCCCCTCCATGTCCCACACCCTCTAGGCATGGCAGACCTAGCCTGCTTCACTTGCTGGGCTTCATCTGCTGGGCTCCACCTGGTGGGGACCTGCCAGCCTCAGGGGCTGGTGCTGGGGAGGGTCATGAGCAAGTCCCTGCTTCTGCTGTTGGGTGTTTCCAGCCTGGGAATGGTGGATACTGGTAAGAAAAGCTGGAAGTCCTCCTGCAACTGGCTTTTCTGGATGTTTCCCCAAGGAGCAGGGGATGAGCTGTCCACACAGGTCTGGACCATGGTACTTAGTGGTGATGTCCCCTTGAGCTGGGACACCTCTCAAGGTTGCTCCTCCAGGCAACGAGATCTTTTAAGGACAGCTCTTTGGATGAGTCCAATCGGAGTTCTCTCCAAGTTGCAGCTGGACTGCACGGTGGGTGATTTCCCCCCTTGAGCAGGGTCACCTCTCAAGGGTTGAGATTCCTCACCTAAGACTAAGAGATCCTTCCTTACCCAAGGTTTTGGCCCCACCAAAGCTCCTTCAGGTGTTTAGAAAGCAAGGGGGTCTACTCTAAACCTCATGACTCAACGGGAAGGTCTCCCTCAGAAGGTCTCTGTGGATAAACAGATTTTTGAATCATAGAATGGTTTGGGTTGGAAGGGACCTCAAAGATCACCTAGTTCCAACCCCCTGCCATGGGCAGGGACACCTCCCACCAGAGGGAGGTAAAGCTGCCATGCACAGAAGGTTCCTCAACTCCAATGCTGGTGACACAGAGGATGGTGTTGGGTGAGCCCTGAAGAACCAAGATGGGTTTTCTCATGTCATTTCTCTCCATCACCCCCATCCCTCTGCTTTATTCTTCTTCTAGGATGTCCCACCACTGTGGACACTTCTGGTCACTATTAAAATGTGTTATTGAGTCTTTGTGGGGAAAAGAGGGTCAACTATCCCAAATAATTTTGAAAATGTCCTTCCAGGGAAGAGCAAATACAGAGTTCCTACCAGGAGTGATGCTCGTGTGACTGAGGCCTGGGCCAACCTCGTATTTTGGTAGGAAAATGCTACAGGGACAACTTGGTTCTACATGAAGTGATTGAAAATGATCTTCTAAGATGATGAATACAGGGAGTAAAAGCAAACAGGCTTTTTTCTGTCCTCCTTTTAGGACAACAACCCCCTCCTGTGCCTTTCTGTAAATCCAATTTCTCTTAATATCTCCACAAAGGTCTCCAGCAGAGAGGAGAAGCTGAGCTGGTGAGTCAGGCTCAGAACCTGGGTCATGCTCCACTTGCATAGAAGAGGCCACTCGAGATATTTTCCAGCGTGGAAAAAAAACCCCACAAACCTCAAGGTCTGGGTTTGATCTGCAACAGATGAGCGGTCCCAGAATGCTGTGGGCAACCTGGTGTGTCTCCATGACTCACCTTCTCCTTGCTCTCATAGCTCTTTGCCTGCCCCAGCAGACCAGAACCAGCCCTCCTGGGTGGGGTTCAAGCCCCACAGTGAAAGCTTTGCCCTGGAGATGCTCATCCTGGAGCCAACGGTGGCAACCTGAAGGAGCAGGAGGTTTCAGAAGAGCTGTAAGGACTAGAGTGAGGTGGGACCTGATGGAGGCGAAGCCCTTGGATGCCACATCATGGCACATATTTGTTGGGTTGGTGCTGCCTCCCAGCCACCGCCTTGCTCCTCATGTGGCTCAAAGCAACCTCTCCACTTCAGGCCAATGGAAACAACAGACAATCACAGCAGCAACCAAAAAACCACTTCTGCTGCCTTCTCCACCCATGGAGCCACACCTTTGAGTCATCCTTGCCCACAACAACACTGGGATCCTCTTGTCTTCTTCAGCTGAAGTCTTTTGGAGCATTCCAGCAGTGAGGGAGGGCCTGGGGCTGATTCACAGCTCTGAGGAACCATTTCCTTCCAACCCAGCAAATCTTTTGCATCCTGAGGTTCTCCTGAGGTTCTCCAGAGGTTCTCCAAAGGTTCTCCTTGCTCCTCCAAAACCACGTGGTTCCCCTTACCTGTCAGCTGTTTCCCAGCTAAGAAATGCAATCCTGGGTATGTCCATGTCCATGTGGACTTCAGCTAGGAGCTCCCATGGGTGGCAGCAGTGCTCCAGGCTGTGGAATCTCCAAGCACACTAATCCTGCAGGACTTCTTGGTTGAGAAGCTGGCACCAGAGAACCGCCCTGAGGCAACAAATGTCGGTGCATAAAAACCTCTGCTGAAGTCCCAGGAAACGTGAGCTATGACACCTTCTGAGGTTCACGGCAGGCTTCCAAACTCACCTGCCACAATGACTGATGGAAGAAGCCATTGCCAAGGTCATGAAGGCTTTGGAGAACAGCTGAGATGCTCCTTCTTGCAGCTTCTTCTGGAGCCGCAGCTTCCCATCTCCTTGTTGTGGCCATTACTCCTGGGCTTCCTCCAGCCGAGCTCAGCTGGAAGGAAGGAGCCAACCAGAGAAGGAGCCAACCAGTCACCATGTTCCAAAAGGAGCATGATGTGCAAGCCCACACGCTGAAAAAAGCTGAGCATTCATCAGCTGCAGCCCCTCTGGTCTTCAGGTGGGTGCAGAGGTGCTCCTCAAGTCATCAGCAGTTTGGCCAACAAGCAAGAAGCAGATGAACATCTGTTGTTAGAGGATCCACAGCCTGTGGAAAGGAGGAACTTACTTGGCCCCAAATCCTGCTATTCTCACCTGTAAGAGAGGGTTCTCCAAGGCCTTGGAGGGTTCTCCATGGGGGGTTCTCCACGTTTCTGAGAAGACCACTGAAAAAGGAGCTGTTGTGCTGCCCGAGGCCTTTTTGGGGACATTGGACAAGCTCTCCAGAGGAAGGAGAACCCTGGATGCTGCAGCTACCCAGGTTATCACTGGGTTCACAAGATCTCTTCTGTCTGTCTCCCACTAAAACCCAAAAAGTTTGATAGCCCTTGGGGAGAGGGTTCCTGCTCTCTGGGTAGATTTTTATGTCCAACCTCAGGAACCTGTCCCTGCTCCTACTGTATCCAAGTCTCTGCTCCCGGAGATGTTCACAGCACGGACCACTTGCATTCATCCCACCTGCTAATGGTGCAGAGCTGGTTTCTTCCCTCAGCATCTTCCCCCTGGGCACCCACCTGGATTCCCTGAATAGTTTTGGTTCAAATCTCAACCTCTTTTGCCCGTGTGGACTACAAAGGATACCCAAGGACCAAGATTCCACTGGGGCCAGGCCTTGTCTTCCTACTCATACCTGTCTCAGAAACGGGGTCCACACCACGTCAGAAACAAGAGCTTCACCCCCTGGAGAAGAAGAAGTTTCTCAGTCCCCTGGGAGGCCGAGCATTCATTTTCAGCCCTGGGAGGTGGAATTCATTGTAAATAGGTCACCTTGTTAAACCAGAAAGAGACGTCACCGTGTTTTCATGAGCTTCCCAAGAAAACCTTGAGGGGTGGGGCCACAGACTCGTACCCAGCTCAATGTTTTTGTCTCCCCGTATTTCCTCATCTGTTGAGGGAATGTGGTTTGTGATTCATTCCAGTTATTTGAGCTGCACTTAAAGGCACGTAGGGTGGTTTTTTTTTTCAGTATTCCTTCGTCCTGCTGGCCATGAACCCTGTGGTGGATGGTGTGGCCACGGATTAGACATGGCTACAAGACTGAGCAAACAGCTGCCTCCAGCCCCGTGCTGCTAGAGCTGAAGAAGATCAGGTTCCTCCAGGAAACTCAGCCTGGGGAAAGACCCAGCACAAGAGAGGGACTGTCTTGGAGTATTGATGCCTTCTGAGATGAAGTTGGACCTCCTGCATAGCCTGATTCCTGTGTGGAGAACATAGGAGCTTCCTCATGCACTACCCGAGCTCTGTTGCTGCTCTTCACTATGGTCCCTTTCTCCATCACACCACAGTCCAGGGTGTCCTCTCTGCCTTCAGGCCTCCTTGTTGACCTTCTCCAGTCACCAATCTGCACCTCTCACCAAACCCCACTTGTTTTGTGCTGTTGTCCCATTTCTCTGCTTCACTCACAGGGAGCTTTCTGCTCCTTCAGCAGGTCCCCCAGGTATGAAGCAGCTCCCTCAAATCTGGCCTCACATCTCCTGCGTGGTTCTACCAGAATTTCCTGAGGACTTGGCGGTGACTTCAATATGAACTTGGGAAAAGCTCTGTAGAGCAGCCAAGCAGCTTCTCTGTCCTTCCTTCATCCCTGATGAAGATGTGAACAAGATGACCATGTTCATGCAGACAGACAGGAGGGGAGGTAACATCACTGACCACTTGATGCTGCCTTATGTTCATGGAAGCAGGACTTTGAGTATATCTGTCCAGAGGTGTGTTGGAAAGGTTGGTTGACTGCCAAGGCCAATGGAAGGTCACTAAGATGGTTGAAACTGGAGGACATGGCATATGAGGAGGTGCTGAAGGAGCTGGACTTGTTTTACAGGAGAAGAGAAGGTTTCTGTGGAATATAATCACTACCTTCAGTTACCTAGAGGGAGGACACAGAGAAAACAAACCCAGACTTTTCTCAGAGATGCCCAAAGAAAGGACAAGAGGCAACACCTCAAATTGCAGTAGGGACATGCCAGGAAAGGAAAAAATTGCTCACCATAAGCATGGTGCAGCTGTGGGACAGCCCCAAAGGTTTGGAAAGGGATCTCCAACCACAAGAACATCACCACCAAACTGGACAAGGCCCTGAGCAACCTCAGGTGGCTTTGAAGTCAACCTTGCTTTGGCCAGGAGACCTCCCAGGAGGTCCTTGTAGGCTAAATCTCTCTGGGATTAGATGGCGATGGGTTCTGCTGACTGCTTATTTTGTGTTGATTCCATGAGGAAGCTCCTGTGGGGCCAGAAAGGGTCAGATGGTTGGGTTTGGTTTTGCAGAGCTAGAGAGAGGAGATAAGACAAAGGTCATTGAGCTCTTAAAGGCATTTAGAAGATGACTGTTGGTGCCTTTTGCTCACCTGTGCAGGGCTAACACCAGCTTTGAATTAAACATTAATGATCAATCCAAACAAAGTCTTCTGCACTAAACACCTGCTGCCCAAGTGCCACGTGCTGCTGGTTTGGACCAAGAAGCAGATCTGGTTGTAGTTTACCACCGTGCAGCACAAGCACAGGCCTGCTTGGCTCCCACCAATGGTAGTGAGGCTGGAGAGGGACTTGCCAGAGGAGATCTGGCAGCTTCTTGGGTGAGAAGTGGCCGTAATGTCCATAAAATTGTGCTTCAACCACAAGGAGATCAGAGCAGGCCCATGGGGGCACAGCAAGGCTCATCCATGTTGCATGGATGTGGTAGGGTGGGATGTATCTGCTCTTGAGGCCACAACGTTGGGGCAAGGAAGGAAGTGGCTGGGAAGACTTCAAAATCCATTGGCAAGAAGCTCTTGCTGCTTGTGAAGCTGGTTTATAACCACGAGATGTCTGGGAGGATGGTCTGTCCTTGTAAGTTCCTGGGAGCAGGCCCAGGGCCCACGGCTCTCTGGTCCCATCAACTTGGGGTTCAGTCCCCTCCATACTTGTACTTGAGCCACTTCAGGGAAGGACACACAAAAAATAGAGGTGGGCATGTGCCCCAACACATGGTGGAGACACATCCCATATCGACAAAGTCGATTGGAAGAAGAGGTGGTTTGTAAGCACCACGTTTCTGAGAAGAAACACCTCGTGTAGAGGGGCTCTTCAACCACAGACTTCTGGTCCTGCCTCAGGCCTGGGGACAGGATAGACCTGGAGGGTTGACACAAATCCACCTCCCCCAGGATGGGAGGAGTGCAGGTGTTGTCACGCTCTGACACACGATCACTGAATGATTGACTCCTGTGGACACTTCAGATGGTTCTTCTGGGGGAAAAGGATGTTAAACATCAACCAAGGAGATGTGAAGGGAGATATCTCAGCAGCATGTGGGGGATGCAAAGAGGTGTGGACAAGGAAGCCCATGGCTGAGGCTGGCTCAGGAGGAAATGAGAAACCTGAGCTATGCAAATCATGACATGTTTAGGAAACATCTGACCGACCGCATCACGGCACCCACAGGTGGTGGCACATACCTGAGGGGTGGTTGAAGCTCTTGACCCAGAAGAAAAATGTGTAATCAGCAGCCACAGAGGCTCCCAGGATCTCCTCCTGCTGGGTGGGGGTGTGGAAATGTTGGATCCCCAGATATTCCTCTGTCTTCTCAGAGGAGCCTCCTCAGAGGCCAAGGAGCAGGGGCAACCTCCTGGGTGGTGCCTTCAAAAACCCCAAGCAGCAAAGGGACTGTTCTTGGGGGTATGAGGAGATGTTTAAAGGATTGTTGGTAGATGCTCTGAGCTGCATCCCCATTGGCACGTTGGGGAACGGAGGCTCTTTTTTGGGGGGAACAAATCCTCTCAGGCCCCCAACCCGAGGGCTTGTCTCTGCAGGGGGTGAATATTTAAAACCACAACCCAACATTATTATTTCAGAATGTAACTGCCTCCACTTGGGGCTACTCCAACTTCATCTGCAGGCTTCATCTGGGTCTAGGTCTGGTGGCCATGACCTACCTCCTGCCTTTTGGACCAGGCAGAGGTTTGCACCGACATCTGAGGCTCACAGCAGATATTTGGCTCCTCCACACAGGGCCCCCTACACCCAAGGCTGCCCCACCACACAAGGGGTCACTGAAGGATCACTGCAAGACCCCGGGGTCCAAAACATTGTCCTGACCCTCCACGGGGAACCAGAGGGTGTGTGACCTGTGGTGTCACCCCTTGTTTTGGGGGAGCTTCTCCTCCAAGGCACTGGAGATGAGCTCCCCTGAGGTCACACCACCCCTCTCCTCACCTGAGGTCTTGATCATTGACTAAGGAGGCAAACGTGGGTTTCGTTAAGCTTTTGTTGTGGTGCTAAGGGTTGCTCTGCAAGGTCAGCTTATGGTTATGGCATCACCTTTAGAGCACCACTGTTGGACGCTGGAAGGAATGCAGATGGCCCATGTGGTCAGCAGAAGCTGGTGGCCCATAACCATAAGTGAAAAGCAAACACATGTACAAACAAGCCCTGAGTGTGTTTTGTTCAGACCTTTCCTTGGTTGGCAATCCAAAGAGCTTGTCAGGTAGTGTTGAAGGCAAACAAGGAGCAATGGACTATGGCAAGAGCTTCAAAGGAGGATCTCAGAGGACTTGTAGCAGCTAGTGAGGTCCTTGTGATCCTGAAGCAAGAGCAGGGCCCAGTCTGCTGCCAGGTAGCAAATACTGGCAGACAAAACACAGACAGAAAATGTGAGGTTGGATCAGGTCCAGAAGGAAGGAGGGAGGAAACTGAAGACAGTCATGGCAGGGAGGAGCAGAAGAGCCGAAGGAACCAGTTCTCCTGCCCCAACATAAAGCCACTTGTCTGCCCCAACGCTGGCAAGAAATCACCTTCTTCCTCAGCGTGCTGCAGGGCAGGACCAGAGGCTGTCCTGGCCACAGGGCCATATTACAGAATCATACAATGGTCAGGGTTGGAAGGGACCTTAAAGATCATCTAGTTCCAACCCCCCTGCCATGGGCAGGGACACCTCACACTAGACCAGGTTACTCACAGCCCCATCCAACCTGGCCTTAAAAACTTCCAGGGATGGGGCTTCCACCACCTCTCTGGGCAACCTGTGCCAGTGTCTCCCCACCCTCATGGTGAAGGACTTCTTCCTAACGTCTCATCTGAATCTACCCACCTCTAGTTTTGATCCATTCCCCCTGGTCCTACCACTACCCGACAGCCTAAAAAGTCCCTCCCCAGCTTTCTTGTAGCCCCCTTCAGATACTGGAAGGCCACAATAAGGTCCCCTTGGAGCCTTCTCTTCTCCAGACTGAACAACCCCAACTCTCTCAGTCTATCCTCGTAGGAGAGGTGCTCCAGTCCTCTGATCATCCTCATGGCCCTCCTCTGGACATGTTTGTTGGCCAAATCACCCTTAAATCACCACTTTTTCAGGGGTTTATCTGAAAATCAGCATTATGGAGGAAGAGAGTCCACCAAGAGAGCGAGATTTAGTGACGCAGGAGCTGGAGGTGATTCCTGTGGTGGCTCCTCCACACCTTGGGGAGCAGACATGAGAACCCAAAGGATTTGCATGATAGCAAGAGCCCTAAATTCCCAGTGGAGCTCCTAATACACGTCTCCAGATCTCAGGAGCTGAAGGGCCAGGCTGCATGTCCCTGGTAGAGCTGTGGGATTCCACAGTGGCTTCCACACCGGGACACAGGCAGAGCAATGCGGGCAACTGGGCGGCACTGGTTTGGATACCCCTGGCCAGGAGGAAGCAATAATATTAGGAGTACAGGTTATTTTTAGCTGGTTCTGGCAGCTTTGCATGACGTATCCTGTATATTTGCTGTTTTTCCAAGGAAGTCAAGCTTGGAAAGCTTTTGGCTTCAGCGTGCTCTTGGGGGACACTGGAGTGGATAATCTCCTTGAGAAGTTTGCCAGCTCCATTTGGGTGGAAAACAGCTTATCCCTGACACCCAGAATCCCCCAAATCTCCTTTTCCCCCCCCAATAAGCCATTCTCACAGCTGAGATTTCCACATTCCAGGGATGCTGAGCCCAGGCAAGCCCACGGGGCGCTCATTTTGTTGAATTTTATTCCAAGTGCACGGTGCCAGCTTCACACCAGTGGTGCTTTGACCCAAGCCACTCCCTGCACCTGGACAGACATGATGTGAGAGGGGACAGGGCCGGAGGACACCCGGGACCACCGCACCCAAGCCTGAAGTGTCCAGCAGGGGTGGAGGCTCCTCCCCAGGCGCTGGAGTGCCCGAGGGGGCTGGACGCTGCGGGCTGCCCCACAGGGGAGGCCCAGTCGTGCCAGGACACGGAGCCAGGGCCTGGAGCTGGGGGCTGGGCCCGGGACTGAGCCCGACGCTGGTGCCAGGGCCTGGGGTCTGGGTCTGCGGCCTGGGGACAGGGCCTGAGGCTGGGGCCTGCGGCCGGGGCCTAGGCTCTGGATCTGGGGCCTGGGCTCTGGTTCTGCAGCCGGGGCCTGCGGCCGAGGCCTGAGGCCTGGGTCTGTGGCCCGGGCCTGGGGTCTGGGCCTGGGGCCGGTCTCGCCCGCTCCGTGCTGCGGGGGCGGTGCCGGGCTCTGGCGCGGAGGGCGACGGGGGGCAGAGGGGCGGCCCCACTAGGGGAGGTCCCGCCGGCGACGGCCCTTGGACCCAGGCGGCGCGCCGAGCCAAGCCGAGCTGAGCCATGGCGGCGCCGGGGCAGAACCTGGCCGTGGTGGTGCACCGAGCCGGGGACCTGCGCCTGGTACGGGCCGAGGGGAGCGGGGCCGCTGCGGGGCTCGGCTCGGCAGAGCCGGGCGGAGGAGGCCGGGAACGGGGCCAGAGTGACGGCGTGGGCAGCCGCGCAGCGCAGCCTGGGCCGGGGTGGGGGGGCGCCGGGAGGCCGCTGGGGCCGAGCCCCCGGTTCCCGGGAAGGGGGGGATCATCCCCCAGGCCCTCCCGGCCGGTGCCGGGGCGCTGAGCTGAACTGGCCCCGGGCTGGGAGAGGGGAAGGGCAGCGGCTGCCCCCATGCTGGGGAGGCTGGCCCGTGGGCCATGCGGGAAGCCCAGAGCTTGGGGCTGCTCCATGGCCGCCCAGGCCCCTCTTTGGAAGGGGTTGAAGGGAACCGGTTCTGTTGGAGACCCTGGAGGTTGATGTTTGGCAAGGGCCAGAGTGGGGAAGCAAGATTTACATGGGCAAACATTGACAGGTGGTTTTCTGTATAAACAGTGTGTAGGAACATGCAGACTTTGGATCCCTCCAGCAGCTCGTTTGGGGGATGATTGTCAGGGAAGCAGTTGATTTTTTACTGCTCTGCACGCCCAAAGCAGCAGGTGCCAAAGGCTAAGTGGTGGTTGGGTAGTTCCTGGGTGGCTCCCAGCCACGGGTGATTTTCTGGGGGGATATTTGTGCTGCTGGAGACATTGGAGGTGGTCGTTGGTGCCTCCCTGGCAGCCCCTCGGGGTGTGATCCTCCTAAAGTTTCTTTGCCATGGTGGCACTTGGTCCATCTGATCACGTAAGCAGTGACCTCTGAGCTTGTTGCCTGTATGGATACCCAGAGTTAGGTGAGATCATCTTCCCAGTAATTCCCACACCCTTCTTGGTTCTTCTGGACATGGGGAGAGTCCCCATGACTTCAGTTGATAGAATGGGTTGGCTTCATTTTTCTTGGCTCCTCTTGACCTGAGTTGGTTGCCACAGGCTCCCATTTGCTGCCCCTTGGGGATTTATTGGGTTTTCTGCACCATGACCTCTCCCTTCCCAGAAAACATTTGCTGTGTTGCCTTCACATCCCCAGTTAGACCAGTCGCTGTCTCTGAACTTCTCAGTGAACAATGGACAGCAAGCAGAACGTTCATCCTGAAGCACTTGGGGGCCTTCCAGTTTGGTCACTCCCTGTTTACTACACGTCAGGCTGGAGGATTCACTTTCCACAACCATTATTGCAGAAAAAAGGAGGTTTTTTCCTGGACTGAGGAATGCCACGTAGAGATTTTGAGCTAGAAGTTGCCTCACCATGGAGTGGTCATTCCCTTGGAGGTGGTTTGTCCCTCTGATGTGTTACCAGACTGCACCCTGGACATTTTCTATACATCTAAATCAAGTTTTAAAAATAATGCTGTGGCCTCTGCCCTCACTGGGACAAAAAAACCCACCCCATATAGAAAAAAATGCAGATCGAGTGTTGAGAATTTGAGGTGTCTCTTGATTTGCTCTCCAGCCAACAGAATTTGGGCCCTCCTGCCCACTTGCAGCACTGATTGTTCAGCAGGTATTTCAACAGGGCAGCACTTTGGGCATGTCCTCCCAGAATTTCTCTTTCCCTGGTGTTGAGGTGGGTGCAGAATGTGGTTAATTAGCCAGAATGCAGCAGAGTGCTCCCCAGGAGCTTCCTCTGCAGAAGAGCTTGTCTGTGGTGTTCTGTAGCAGCTTCTCCTCTAAAGAGGTTGTTCATCTCTCAAACCCAGAAGTCAATTTTCATGTTAACTGTGAGAAATAACCATGAGAAATATAATATATATTATATACATTTTGTATATATATATATAAAAAAATATATATTTCTCATGGTTCTTATATATTTTTCATGGTTCTTATTTTTATATATATACATTGTATATAATAGCTATTATATTTCTCATGGTTCTTATATTTTTATATATTTTTATATACACATTGTATATAATATATATTGTGATGATTTATATAATATAATAATATATATTATATAAAATGTATATATAATAATATATATAAATATAAGAACCATGAGAAATATAATACATATACAATGTAGATATATAAATATAATAACCATGAGAAATGTAATATATATGTAATATATAATGTATATATATAAATTTTGGGGGGAGGCCAAGCCACTGCTTTTATAATTCTAATCAAATAATAATGATAATAACAAACACTGCTATTATAATAATAACTAATTTATTATTTATCCCCTGAAGAGGTGTCAGTTCCAAGCAGGTGTGACTTTAAATGTGCTTTACAGCTGGTTTTTACACCCAGTTATTATTATGCAGTACAAATACTTCCAATTGTTCATGACAATAATATAAACACTTTATGGAAATTGGTGGTTCTGAGTCTTCCTGGTTCCAGAAGGGGATTTTTTTTATTTTGTCAGCCAGTGGATTGAAGGATCCAACTGAAACTTGAGGCTGTTCCAGAGCAGGAAAATTGAGTTTTTGGCTCTTGTCTGGGCAGGGAAGGGGAAATGGTTGTGAAATAATTTAGATTTAGGAGCTGGCTGCTCACTGGTAAGGGATCATTCCATGGTGCAAGCAAAAGGAGGTGAGCCTGGGGAGGAGATGTGGACACCTCCTTGTGCAGCAGTGTCTGGTTGAGCTGCCAGAGCCAAGAACCTGCTCTGCTTGAGGGTTTCCCTGGGCTGACTTCCCACAGGGTGTTCCCGTGGCTGGGGACAAGTAGCTGAATTTTTTTTTTTCTCTTTCTATCTGTAGGAAAACCGTCCAATCCCAGAACCAGGTCCTGATGGTAGGTCTAGAGATGACTGCTCCTGCCTGCTGGCCTTGCTGGTCTCTTCTCGTTCTCTTTTGTTGCTCCTTGAGGTTGTAAAGAGAGGAAATATATCTGAGAAAGTATAAAATAATTCAAGAAAGGAATGTGAAAGAAGAGCTGGAGCAGTCACAGATACACCCCATTATCTGGCTTAGAGTCCTTCTGGTTGGAAGAGACCTTCAAGGTCATCAAATCCAACCCAGCCATGCCAGGGCACCACTAACCCATGTCCCTCAGCACCACATCTCCAGGGCTTTGAAATCCCTCCAGGGATGGGGACTCCACCACTGCCCTGGGCAGCCTGGGACAGCCCTTCACAACCCTTGCTAGGAAGAAATTGTTCTTCATGGACAACCTCAACCTCCCCAGTGCTGAGTTCTTGCTCCAGTAATAGTCACCCCCCTCTTATATGGTCTCAGCTTTTGTTGGCAGGGCTCTTGCCATATTTTAAGCTTGGGTCATTCCGTGTTTCGGGAGGTATCTCATGAAGGTGCCATCCATCCTGGTGCCTTTATTTTGTACCAGGAGGCACCTTCACGAGGAACCTCTCCTCCTTTTCTGGCAGAGGTCCTCCTGCAGATGCATTCCGTGGGGATCTGTGGCTCTGATGTCCACTACTGGCAGGAGGGTCGCATCGGGGATTTCATCGTCAAGGAGCCCATGGTGCTGGGCCATGAAGCTTCTGGAACCGTCGTCAAAGTGGGGTCAGGGGTGACCCACCTGAAGCCAGGTAATGGAAATCAAACCTCTCTCTTTACTGGTTCTCCTGCTCATTGGTTCCTCAGAAGGTGGTGGTAACAGGCTGAAGCTTCTAAAACCACATGAATGGCTCTTGACAACAACCTGCTGTTAATGTTTCTTCACTCTGTGGAGTCTTGAAGGAGCAAGTGGCCTCCTGCAGTGGGGAGAGGTCACTGGAGCAACTCTGCCAGGCCCCGTGGTGTGACCTCTTGAGTGTCAGAGGAGGACAAGGAGATGATGAGATGTGGGACAGTGTCTATGGAGAACAGCTAAGTTAGGAACTTGAGCTGGGATGTGGAAGGACAACTGGAGGACGCAGATCTGGAGGCTCATGGAGAACAGGGAGAGGGCATGTAAAGATTGCTTGGCTGCTGGTTTCTCCAGTACAAGAGCAAGGGACTCTTGTGGGTGCTGAAAGTTTACATGGTGGAAGGTGAAGGAGAAATTGTGGAGGGTTCTTAAACGCAAAGAAGCCACGGGAAGCTCAGGAGGCCCCACAGCTGAAGGTCCTGAACGTTCAGTGTGTGCTTGGGCTCCTCTCACCCCGTTGGCCATGTCAGCAGTGGTGCCACGGGCCAGATGGTTCTTCACTTGGATCCATCCTCCAGCTTGTCACCATGTCTGACTGGAAGCCTCTTGGTGGAGAGCTTCACTGGGAGTTTGGGCTTTGCTTGGCCTCCTCTGCTGAGCAAAATGGGCCATCACGTGTCCCTTGTGTGCTGTGGTCACCAGGTTGTTTTCTTCAGCTTCGTGGTTGCAGTTTAAATAATTCCTCTTTGTCCTGCAGCCTGTCTTCTTCCAGCAGCCTGGGCTGCCCCATCAAGATGTCTCTGTTCCCCGTTGAGTCCTACCTGACTCCTGGAAGCTTCCTTCCAGCTGGCAGCGTGGTGGCCAGCAGAGCTCACCTGCTTTGTCCTCCTCTGATTCCTACAGAATCTGAAGACAACTCTGCTCAGCCTGGGTGGAGGGCTCACTCTTCAGCTAGGGTGTGAGGCAGCTGGAGAGAGCTTTGGGACTGAGCTTCCATCTGCTCTGCCTCTGTGCCTCCAAATCACCAGCTCGCACAAGTGACCGTGAAGATCTAGGTGATGAGGCCACCATGAAGGAAGAGTTAGGAACCCACCTGGTGCACGCAGCCTGATCTCTCTCTGTGAGATGTCCCTCATGCTTCTCTTCTGCTGTCTTCTGTGGTTGCTTGGTGCTGTTCACACCTTTCTTCCTGCCTAACCCAGTCTCCTCTTGGCCTGGCAGGAGATCGAGTGGCCATCGAGCCTGGTGTCCCCAGGGAGACGGATGAGTTCTGCAAGAGGGGCCGCTACAACCTCTCTCCAACCATCTTCTTCTGTGCCACCCCTCCCGACCATGGCAACTTGTGCCGCTTCTACAAGCACAGCGCCAGCTACTGCTACAAGTGAGAGGTGCTCCCCTTGGGGGTGGGATCTGCTGGAGCCAGCACCTCCTCCTGGCCACCCTTGCTGGAGACAACAGGGTTTCCTGCCCTTTGGCTCTTGGTGCTGAGGTGGATGCTTGTCAGGAAGCACCTGGTGGGCTGCAAGCACCTTGCTCTGTCCTTTGAAAAGGAGACGTCAAGGTCCTTGCTAGTCCTTTGTTGGGTGGTCTCACAGAGCTTCCAGTCACCCATCAGCTTTGATGTCCAGTTCAGCAAATCATGGTAGGAAAGGACCTCTAGGATCATCAAGTCCAACCTTCATCCCAACATCTCCCTAAGCACTAGACCATAACCTCAAGTGCTGCATCTACTGTTCTGCCCCTGGAGCTTGTTCTTTCTCAGTCTGTGTGGAGCTGATACTTCCACGAGCAGGAACGTCCTTGAGATCCATCTTTGGTGTCTGCAGAGGGAGTGTTTGGGATCACAGCAGTCAGAAGAAGGCCCTTAAAAGCAGGAGTAGCAAATGTGACACCAAACTCTGAGACAACCCTATCCACCAGTCCAGGGGAAACTTGCTCCTCATAGAATGGGTTGGGTTGGAAGGGACCTTAAAGATCATCTAGTTCCACCCCCTTGCCATGGGCAGGGACACCTCCCACTAGACCAGGTTGCTCAAAGCTCCATCCAACCTGGCCTTGAACACCTCTGGGGATGGAGCATCCACAGCTTCCCTGTGTGTCTCATCACCCTCAAGAGTGAACGATTTCCTCCTAAACCCCAGAATTTCCTTCCTCACCCCAGATGAGGGGTCTGGGAGCTCACTGGTGGGTCCCAGCTGCAGGGCAGCCTTTGGGGTGGTGGATACACAACTATGGGGTTTGTTCAAGAGCACCGAGTGAGTGGCACCCATCACCCTCATGAACCTCTTTGGTGTCTGGTTCTTGCAGGCTTCCAGATAATGTCACCTTTGAAGAAGGAGCCCTTATCGAGCCCCTCTCGGTGGGAATCCATGCCTGCAGAAGAGCAGGAGTCACTCTGGGAAGCAAAGTCTTCGTGTCTGGCTCTGGTATGGTGAACATCAACCCTTGGGTTGTCCACCTGCCGTGGCATGGAGGGGGATGGAGAGGGTGCAAGCTTCTGGGCTCTGCTGCAAGCACGGGCATGGATGCTGAGGAGGATCTTGAGGTTCTCCTTGCCTTGCCTGCAGCTGGTGGTGTCGTCTCAGGATCTCTTTCTTCCCGTTGTACCCAGGACCTATTGGCCTCGTTAACGTGCTGGTCGCTAAGATGATGGGTGCAGCAGCTGTGGTCATTACAGGTGAGTCCTTCTAACCCTGGAGGGTGTGCTTGTTTCCCAGCATACAACACTCTGACTGGATCCAAGTTATTCCTTCAAGGGAAGGCAGCCCAGGCACAATCCCAGAATCCCAGCATGGTGGGGTTGGACGGGACCTCTGGAGATCATCTCATCCAACCCTCCTGCTCCAGCAGGTCACCCAGAGCAGGGGGCCCAGGATCGTGTCCAGGGGGGGTTGGAAGCTTTCCAGAGAAGGAGACTCCACAACCTCTCTGGGCAGCCTGGCCTCTCTGGTGCCCTCACAGGTGCTTAGGTGGAACCTCCTGGGTTCCAGTTGGTGCCCGTTGCCCCTTGTCCTGTCACTGGGCACCACTGGGAAGGGTCTGGCCCCATCCTCTTGCCCCCCACCCTTTAGCTCTTGATCAGATCCCCTCTGAGTGGTTCTTGGGTCAAGCCTAGAGACCTTTCTCAGACTTTGAGCAGATCTTTTGGGAAGGGGCAGTGGGTCTATGACAAAGCTCTGAGTTACAGAAGCTCCTGGTGCTTCTGATCTTTGACTCTTCTCATTTTTTTTCCCCCATTTTGAGCTCTTCTGACCTCAGCTTTGTGTTTTGCCTTTGGCTTCTAGATCAAGCCTTGAGGATGAGGTTTCATCTCTCCTGTAGTACTTAGAGACCTTGATTGTATCTTCACCCAGGCACACCGACCAGGCAACACATCATGTTCTGGCCCCTCTTTGGAGCTCTTCTTGGAGGTTTGCTCTCAGCAGGTTTTTTCCCCTTCCTCTTGTAGTGCTGGGTGATGGCCTGGACGTGGTGTCTGCATGGTCCTTCCTGTGTGCAGCCACATCATGCTTCTCCAGTCCTCCTTGGCTGCTCTTCTTTCTGCTGTCCTTCTGGAGGGTTCATTTTCTGCTGGTGGTGCCTTTCAGGGATGGGCCTTCCTTGCATGACTGTGTCCTGGAGGTTTCTAGTCCAGCTGCATCTGGAAAACCTCTGAGGATGGAGACCCCACCTTGCTGGGTGTCTGCTCCACCCATGAAGAAGCTTTGAGGTCCACTCACAAACTGCCATTGGTGAGGATTTCCCTTGGTCTGTTGTTTCCCCAACAACTGAAGTGAGTCTTCCATCATCTTTGAACATGGGGCAAACCCTTTGCAGAAGGGTCCAGCTCCTTCCACCCCTCCTCAAAGGTTCAGGCTCTCCTCTGTGTAGCTTGGCCAGAAGAATAGAGAGCTGGAGTAACCTCACAGGATAGCAGGGGTTGGAAGGGACCTCTGGAGGCCATCTAGTCCAACCCACAGGATGTTCCCTGGTTGGAATTTCCACCTGGGGTTTGAGCAGGGCTTGGAAGTGGTGGTTGCAGCTCCTGCTGCTACTCTTTGGTCCTTCTGAGTGGTGGTGGCCAGGGGGAGCAGTTAGAGGTACAACTAGACAATGAGCAGGGGTTGCTGCAGCATTTTGGGGCCAAAGCCCCAACCTGGACCTTCTGGAAGGCTGTGGCTCCACCTCCTGCACTTCAGGTCGGGTGTATTTTTGACCTCTCGATTACTGAGTTGCCATCTTGAGCTTGAGAGACAAAACTCAGGTCCCACCCCTTGCCTTTGTGGAAGCATCCTCTGGTGGTAGCTCCTGTCAAAACCCAAGGCAGGTTATTGCCTTCTCCTCCCTAAATCTTCTTGCTTCTGAGCCTGGGGCATTTTTCTGCTCTGCTGACCCCACCCTGCAGGTGTGTCCTTGGTGGACACGACCAGTCCAGGCCTCAGATTTTGAGGGTGATGGTTGCTGGAGCAAGAAAAACAGCTCTGCCTCTTGAATCATGGATGAGGAACCATGCTGAGGAACCTTCTTATCTTCACAGCTGGGCTGAGCTGGTGGGTGACCCAGTCTTTGGGTGGGGAAGGGTGAGCTGGCAGGGGTTGGTAGGGCTGTGGCAACTGGGTCAGCTTGGGTATATTCTTCTAAGTAACAGCAGGAGCTGCTTCTTCTTCCTGTAGACTTCAGACCCTGGTTTGTAGGGTCAACAAGCTCAGCTACATGGAATTAACCCCTTCTTATCCTCACACCTTGGCCTAGGTGACAATCCTGACCCGTAGACATCTACCTGGGAGGTTGGGCTGACCCATGGAGGTGCTGTCACGTGTTTGTACGTGACCTGAGCTGAGGGATGGCTTTTGTTTGGCTCGTTGCCTTGGGGGATTTTGTGGTTCTTCTCAAGAAACTGCTTTTTGGCCTAGGCTTCAGGAGCCACCACCTGGGAGGTGACAGTCTGCCCACAAAGGTCCTGCTGGATTCTTTGAATTCATCACCTGGAGATTTTTGTTTGTGCAGACAAAGTTCTCTGAGGACAGACTTAAGGCTTTAAATGCTTTTATCTGTTCTACACACAAATACCTAGAAGAGCTTTTTGGTGGCCTGGGGAGAACCTCCTTTGGTCTCCTCTCTGAAGGGCTTTGTTCCTGGCAGACCAACGTTCCTCCTCTTGAGAGGAGCAGGTTTGATGTATTTCATGGACTGCAGTTGGGTGCAGAAGGTGGGTTTGTCTCACAGGTCCCCACCTGCTCTTCCCTAAAGTCTCTGGCTTTCTCCACTCTGCTGTGGACTGGGTGTGATGGATCTTTATGGGCAGCCTTCTCCTGGCCTTCTGCCTTACTGTGGACGTTGCTGTTGCTCTGCTGCTTTTCTCCTGGGAGGCTTGAAGAGCAACCTTATTGCCCAGCAAGGTTGGGGATTCCCGTGGTGGTGTTGGGTGGTCTTGCCTCACTTGGTCACTGAAGGGACATGTAAATCCTGCTTGAGGGGAACTCTTCTCCTTGTGCTGTCTCAACCTGAACTCCTGGGTGATGGAGCCTCCAGGTACCTTGGAAGTTCAGGGGAGGGGAGGTAACAGGACAGAGTTCAACTCCTTTGTGAAAGATCAACAGAGGACATGTGACAACTTTGAGAATGTTTCCCTGTGAAGGTGGGTCATAATCATGAGGAGCTTAAGAGTAACCTGATAACTTCCATGGGGTCAGGGACACCAGAACAGGCTCCCCTTTGGCAGCCAAAAGCTTGGCTAGCTCTGGCAACCAGGAAGGGAGAAGAAACTTCTGACTTGAGGCAAGACTCAACCCTTTAATCAGCTCCTTCATGGGGGGTTTGGTCCATTGCTGGGAGGGCTGATGAGCCCCCGTGGTCTCCTTGCTGTAAGGCTGAGGTTTGGGAGATGCCAACCACACCATGCCAGGCAGAAGTGCTGCTTAGAACTTCAGGCACCTCAGAAATGTCCATGTTCTTGCTTCATGGGATGTGTCTGAGTGCAGCTCAACTGTGCTTGGGAGGGACAGACGTGACTAATGCCTCCTGCAGCCCCAGGAGAACCCACCTAGAGGCTTCTAGGGTGATGCTGCCCCAGCTTCTCAGCCTTGGCTTTTCCTCCTTCCTCTGCATTTTATTCCCCATTCTTGAAATGCCCTTGGTGAAACCTCCCTTGGTGGTTTCCATCTGTGACTTCTCTCAGCCCTGGTGAGAGGGGTGTTTTCTTCTCTGTGGTGGGTTAGTGCTCTCCAAGTCTTCAAGCCTGGGACCTCTGGCAGGAGACTTTTCCCCTCCCAACTCAGTTTTTGGTCTAGGAAATGTTGGCTCAGCTTCCACCTTTCCTCCAGATGCCTTTTCCAGTCCCAACACAGAGGTCCTTGTAGACCACCACTGCTTCAGTGCAAGGCCATGAGGTTGCCTCTGCCTGGGAAATGCAGCTCTTCTTCTCAGCTGTCCTCCTCCCTGTCACCAGAGGTGTCCTGATCACCAGTGGTGCCTGGAGAAGGATGGGTGGCTTCCTTCCAGGGGACGTGGAAGAGACAGTGTGGGGCAGCTCACCCCTGTTGAGGTGGAACCTCCTGGGTTCCAGTTGGTGCCTGTTCTCCCTTGTCCTGTCACTGGGCACCACTGACAAGAGTCTGGCCCCATTCTCACCAACTGGAGCCTCTTTGAAGCACACCCTCTGCTGCAGCTGGGAAGCTCTTGGCATCTCCTGTGTCTCTTAAGTTGTCCTCATTGCTCGTCCTTCTTTGCCTGCCCAGAGAAGTGAGTGGGTCTCCTCCCTGCTTCCATCAGGGCTCCTTGATGGCCTCCTTCCATCAAGGGTGAGAAGCTCTTTGGTCTGAGTAGTCTACATATGTTCTTGAGAAGGTACTAGCGGGCTGCACTTCCCCACCTTGTCCTACCACGTCACAAGTGTTATCTTCTCTCCTGAGAGAGCTGGTCACCAACCAAGGTGAGATGTCAGGTGGGGGTAGGAAGCAGATTTCAGGCTCAGGTTCTTCCTCCCCTCGTGCTTCACATAACGCTCCAGTTCTTGGGTTGTCTTCCCTCAGATTTATCTGCCAGTCGCCTGCAAAAAGCCAAGGAGGTGGGGGCAGATTTCACCATCCAGGTGAAGAAGGAGACCCCGCAGGAGGTGGCCTCCAAGGTGGAAAGCCTGCTTGGCTGCATGCCCGAGATAACAGTGGAGTGCACAGGGGTGGAGGCCTGCATCCAGGCTGGCATTTATGTGAGTACCTCTTGTCCCCAAGGTGTCCCCAAGAGCAGGGAGGATATTGGCTTGGCTTTTTCTGGGGTCTTCAATTTCAGTGGGGTTGGGGTGGGGGAGAGAAGGTCCCCATTAGACAACGAGCCAAGGAAGCGTGTAGGTGATCATCTGGTTTGATGCTCAGGTGCTTGATGAGTTCCAAAGAGACCACAGTGAGACCCTAGCAGTGTCAGGGAGCTGGTGTAAGTAGGACACTATCTTCATCAGTCACAGCAGGGTTGGGAGGGACCTCTGGAGATCTTCTCGTCCAACTCCCCCTGCTCCAGCAGGTCACCCAGAGCAGGGGGCCCAGGATCATGTCCAGGTGGGTTTGGAATCTCTTCAGAGAAGGAGACTCCACAACCTCTCTGGGCAGCCTCTGCCACCCTCACAGCAAAGAAGTTTCTCCTCCTGTTCCCCTTCCAAGGGGAGGAGGTGGAGAAGGTGGTGCGGAGTCCCACCATGAAAGGACAGGAGACACGTGGGACAAGCTTCACAAGGAGAGGTTTATTTTACAGCCTCTGGTGACTGTCTTCTGCAAAATGTCATGTGTTGGTGTGTGTGTTCTCCAGGCCACTCGTTCTGGTGGGACCTTGGTGCTGGTGGGGCTGGGACCCGAGATGGTCACGGTGCCCATCGTGAACGCGGCCGTGCGGGAGGTGGACATCCGGGGGATCTTCCGCTACTGCAACACGTGAGTCTCCTGCACGGAGGGCTGGTGGGTCTCCAAGCGTGTCCTTGAGCCTGAGGGGGGATCTGGTCAATGCTGATCAACAGCTAAAGGGTGGGGATCAAGAGGATGGGGCCACTTGTCAGTGGTGTCCAGTGATAGGACAAGGGGCAACAGGCACCAGCTGGAACCCAGGAGGTTCCATCTGAGCAGGAGGAGAAACTCCTTTGGTTTGAGGGTGGCAGAGCCTGGCCCAGGCTGCCCAGAGAGGTTGTGGAGTCTCCTCTGGAGAGATTCCAAACCAGCCTGGACGTGATCCTGGATGTCTTACTGGAGCAGGGGGTGTTGGATGAGATGATCTCCAGAGGTCCCTCCCAAGCCCTCATTCTGTGATCTCCTGCTCTCTGTGTCTCTCACAGGTGGCCTGTGGCCATTGCTCTCCTGGCATCCAAGCGGATCAACGTCAAGCCCTTGGTCACTCACCGCTTCCCCCTGGAGAAGGCTCTTGAAGCCTTTGAGACCACCAGGAGGGGCGAGGGGGTCAAAGTCATGCTGAAGTGTGACCCCACCGACCAGAACCCCTGAGATGCCACCACACCCAGCCCTTTCCCCCCGTTAACACCGCCTGCCCGAGGTGGGAAGCGCGAGGCCGTGGGTGGTTGAGATGTGGGTGGAGCATCTTCAGAAGGTCACCTCGTGCAGGCGCTGCCTTGTAGTAGAGCTAGAAAGTCACAGGGTGGTGAGGGTGGACGGCGTTGGGGGCTGCACCATCACTGGGTATGAATCAGGAGTAGTTGGAATCAAAACGTTGCTGCTGGAATCAAAATGTTGCTGTTGGAATCCAAATGTTGCTGTGTGGTTAGACACGACGAAGCTCATGGTCGGTTCTTCTCGGTGGTGAAGAACTTCACCTGGGTGTCTCTGCCTCTACTGGGGGACACTTAGGGACTCTTAACAGCCTGTGGAACAAAGCCTGGCCAGCTCCACGAGAAGCACCTGCACATTCAGGGTCTTCTCCCCATGCTCTTGGCCAATGTGTAGGGCCCAGAGCTGGTCTGGAGGCCAGCTGGGACCATATCTGCTGTGGGTCCCACCTGCAGCAGCTCCCCATGGGGCAGAAGGACCAAAGCAGAGCAGGCTCCTGTCCCAAGGATGGGCTGCTGCTGGTGGGCAGGGCTTGATTTGAGTGTGGTGGGGAGAAGAAAAGGGCACTCAAAGGTTCTACCACTGCTTCTCGGGGATCTCAGGCCTTCCTGCTGAGTTGATGAGCCATGGAGGAGGGACTAACGGGGTGCCAGGCTTAGTTTAAGCAAATTTAATCGTTGATTAAGGTTGTGTTAATTGTAGTGCTGAGAGCTCAGTCCCTTTCCTCAATAAATGCTTCCTACCTGATGTGTCTGTGTCCAACTGAAGTGTTGGGGGGATGGTTTGAAGGGGGGGTTGAACATCTTTCAGCTCTGGTGTCCTCAGCACAAGAGAGACATGGACCAGAGGAGGCCCCAGCAATGCTGGGAGGGCTGGAACCCCTCAGAGAGAGTTGGGCTTGTTCAGCCTGGAGAAGAGAAGGCTCTGGGAAGACTTCTGGTGGCCTTTTAGGACTTCAAAGGGCCTGTCAGAAAGGTGGGGACAGGCTTTTGAGCAGGGCCTGTTGGGACAGGACAAGGGGTGATGGTTTGAAACTCAAAGAGGGAGACTTAGACAGGAGAGGAGAAAGAAATGCCCTGAAGATCATCCAGTTCCAACCCCTGCCATGGCAGGGACACCTCCCACTAGGCCAGGTTGCTCAAAGCCCTATCCAACCTGGTCTTGGACACCTCCAGTGATGGAGCATCTACAGCTTCCCTGAGCAACCTGGGCCAGTGTCTCACACCCCTCAGAGTGAAGAAACCCCTTTTTTTATCCATTTAACCCATTTCCCAGTGGGGTGGAGTTAATGATCTGGAGCAGGAGCAAGGCCAGTGTGGTGCCCCAAGTATCTCAAGTCTCCAGGTGACCAGGAGCCTATGACAGGAGGCAAAAAAGTATTTTAAAGCTTCCATCAGCTTTATTTAAGCTCAGCCGGAGCTGCTGAGAGGAGCAGCCCAGCAACACAAAGCACAAATGGTCGTGGGTTGAAGGATGGTGATTCTACTGGAAGAAGCCAACGCAGACCTAACCAAGGAAAGCTGGGAGTGCTCCTGAGCTGGCACAAATGAGGGCATCAGGAAAGCTGAGCCTGTTCCAAGGAGAGGGATGGTGGGGAGATCTTGGGCTCCTCACCCCACCCGGGTCTTGGGGCAAAGTGCTGGGAATGGAGGTGGTGCAGGCACCTGAAGATGTTCAGGGGCAGCCCCCAAGCCACCTGGTAGAGCATGAGCTCTGTCTTGCAGGATGAAGGTGGCAGAGCTGGGCTTAACCACTGGGTTTTGTGGCTTGGGCTAGGCCAGCCCAACCCTGGACTCAGGGCTGGAGGAGCTCATGGGTGGTAGCAGGACACCCTGGGCTTAGAAGGTCAGACCAGGGCTGTGTGGAGCAATGCTGGGATGGCCATGCTTTCCAACGCTGGGCTCAGCTCTACAGGTCTCAGCATCCATGCTCTTGGTCATGGATGGCCCCCTGGAGAACTGTCACACAGATGCTGGGGTTGACCACACGTTTCCCATGGAGAGGGTGAGGGGCAGGGTCAGAAATTCTCGTAGTGATGTGCAAAGTAGGCCTGGTCCTTCTTGTTCAGCTGCTGACAAGCCTTCTCCACGCTCTTGGTCATCCCTAGTGGGCCACAGCTGAACACCCCGATCTTCTGCACCTGGGGAAGGAGGAGCCAAAGGGGTCAAACCCGGCAGCACCAGCTCTCCTCCCAACCCAACCCTGCTCAACCCTGGCAGCTTTGGGCATGGATGGTGGTGAAGCAGTCCCAGCTTGAGAAGGAGGTCACCTCCCCATGGAGCTGCTGAGGTCATGGAGGAAGGAGGGGTCTCTGCCAGCTCTGGGTGGTGGCTTCAGCCACCTCTAGGTGTGTGGTTGGTGGGCTCTGGTATCTCATCCTGGCTTCGGATGGAAAGGGAGCTTCCTACTCCTTCTGCCCCGACCTTACTGCAGATGCCACCAAGGTCTCCAGGACCTCGGGGACAAGCCGAGACCCATCTTCCACCTTGTCTCAGGTGGGTGCTCGGGCCACTGACCTCAGGGTGCACCTCCTGCAGCGAGCTGAAGAAGGGCACGAAGGGCGGGCGCCCAAAGTGGGTGATGGAGCGAAGCCCCGTGAAGAGACTCTTGTTGAGCACCTTCTGGAAGTGCCGCTCGCAGATGTACTGGAAGAGAAAGGAGCAGAGCACATCAGCTGGCCCGGCATGGCCCAGCATGGTCCAGCATGGCCCAGCATGGCCTGGGGGTGGCCAGGCTCACCAGCATGGTGGTGCGCAGGTCGAACTTCTCAGCCAGCTGGGTGATGTAGATGTGCACGGAGACCAGGTCGGTCCTGTCGGTCTCCTCTACCTCGCGGATGATGTCAGCCAACCACTCGAACTGCCGCTGCGTGCGCGTCACCCAGATGAAGTAGACCTGTGGCACGTGGTGGGGAGGGGAGGCTCAGGGTGGGGCCAGCACCCTTGGACATGTCCATGGGGCTCCTTTGCTGATGGAGAGTGAAGGATTTTACCCCCCAAAGAGGCGGCAGCAGCAGGAGGCAGCTCATAGAAGCACGGAATGGTTTGTGGTGGAAGGGACTTCAAAGATCATCTAGCTCCCACTAGACCAGGTTGCTCAAGGCCCCATCCAATGTGGTCTTGAACACATCCAGGGATGGAGCATCCACACCCCCCCCCCCGGGCAACTTGGACCAGTGTCTCACCACGCCCAGGGTCAAGAATTTCCTTCTAATTTCCAATCTAAATCTCCCCTCTTGTCTTTCAGCTGCTTCCTCTTACCTTCTTACACAGCAGCTTGGAGTTTATGGAAGACTTGAAGACCAGGTCCTTGAGGATGGACGCAAAGGGTGTCACCCCAATGCCTCCTCCCACTAGCACCGACACCTCGAACTTGTTCCACTCCTGGTGGCCCTCCCCAAAGGGCCCATCCAAGTAGAGCTGGAAGGGAGCCAGATGTCAGCAGGTCATCTCCTACCTCCTCTTGGTCACCTCCAAGGCTGGAGAGGTGCCTTCAAGGCTGGAGAAGTACTTTGAAGGCTGGAGAAGTGCCTTCAAGACTGGAGAAGTACCTTGAAGGCTGGAGAAATGCCTTCAAGGCTGGAGGCCATCTATAGCCAAGATGCTGCTGGGGTGTGGATGTCCCATGGGGCTCACCTTGGGCAGCCTGCCGCTGAGGGCCAGGCTCTCTGGGGAGTAGAGCTCCCTCAGGCGGGTGGTCCAGGGCCCCACGGCGCGGATGTGCAGGCTGAGGGTGTCCTCGTGGGGCGCCGAGGTCAAGGTGAAGGGGTGGTACTCGGTGGTGCCCAGGGCCACGCAGGCGACACGCACCCACTGCCCAGACTTGTAGTCGAAGTCCTGCGGCCGCTGGAACTGGAGGTGGGTGACACCTGGGGGAGAGAGGGGTGGGGACTTCATTAAGGTGGAGACATCAAGCGGTGGAGGGTCTTCCGTTGCTGCAGCCCCTTTGTGGAGAAGATGGTGCCGCGTGGCCAGAGGTGATGTGGTACCTGAGGGCAGGAGCTCGGCTTTCACCACGCCAAGCTCCACCTTCTTCCTGCTCAGGCTGAGCAGCTTGTCCGCGCTGTAGATGAGGGCTGGGATGATGAAGTAGATGTGGAAGCGGGGCTGCTGGATCAGGGCGTAGCTGCCGTGGATGATGATCTGGGCAGGGAGAAGCCACCATCATCACGGCGCTCAGAACAGAAGACCATCACTCCATGGCCAATTTGGTGGCACCTCAGCTGCCACCAGCTCCCTTGGGACCTCCCCAGCTTATTTCATCTCCCGGGCTTGCAGGGGCATTGGGACCACCCCTCCCTCCCAGCCCAAAGGCTTTACCAGGACGTAGAGCAGCACGTAGAGGTGGTGGGTGATCCAGAAGCTCTGGAAGCTGACGCGTCGGAAGTGGTGGGTGGCGAACACGTACATCACGGCCAGAATCACGAGCAGAAGCACTCCTGTCATGCCTGGGGGAGGAGGGGTTGGGAAGTCCCAGGGGTTCCACCTGGGCTGGGCAGAGGGCTGCCCGACATGCAGGTCAACCTGCTAGGTGGTCTCACCTGGAATAGTTTGGAAGAACCACCAATAATACTTCTGTGGGAGCTGTGACCTGGAGAGGGGCAAGAGATTGCACCATGGAGTGGCCAGAGCAAGCTCCTGGTTCCCACTTCCACGCCTGTCTATGGCCAGGACACTCTGCCTGGGGTGTGTTTGAAGTTCCACCTACCCATCATCTGTGAAGATGCTGGAAAAGAGGCAGGACAACACGCTGAGGGGTGTGACTGAGAAGATGTAGACGTTCACTACATGACCTGCAGTGTGGAGCACTGTAAGGGACAGAAACCAGAAAAGTGTCACCGCTGCTGTGGATGAAGACGTGGCAGAACCTGGTGATGTCTCCAGGGACCCAGCGATTCCCTCTCTTCTCTGGTTGAAAGCATCTTTGTTTCTACAGGCTCCAGAGAGGCCTTCAAGCTTCTGCCTGGTCCTGCTGTGCCATAACGGGCTGGTTCTCCTGCTCCAGCTGTGGTTTGTGGGTGGCACACGGCCCAGGAGCCCACCTACCTGAGAAGAGCAGGGCTGCCATGGCAACCCAGCGGTGGAAGTCCACGGCGGCGTCGAAGGGGATGTAGTGGTTGAGGAAGGTCTCCCGCAGGACCGTGATGAGGTTGCGGCACATGGTGAGCAGGATGTAGGAGTACATGAAGGAGATGCAGGCAGCCGACCCTCTGGAGATGACGATCCCCACGAAGGTGGTCTGGGAGATCCCAGTGCTGGGGGATGCGAAGGTGTAGTCTGAGGAGAGAGAGTGGAGAAGGTGCCAACGTGCCCAGAGATGAGGACCACGACCCTTCAAGGGGACAGCCGCCTGCGTGGGTTCTCCAAGAAAAGATCACGAAGGATGGGGCTGTGTGGGGACACGGGCATGAGTCTCTGTGTGGGACCAACAAGAGCAGTTGGGTGACAGGTCTCCATGGAGATCAAGGGAGGGGATTGTCCTCCTCTGCCAGGCACTGTGAAAGTGCACCTCAGTACTGGTGTCCTCATCTGGGCATCCCAATATGAAGGGCATCAACAAATTGGAATGAGTACAGTGGAGGCCACCAAGAGAGGAGGGAGCTGGAGGACATCACATAGGGGAAAGTCTGAGGGAAATGGGCTTGTTCAGGCTGGAGGAGATGGGTCAGGAAGACCTTATGGTTGTCTGCAACCACTTGGTGGTTGTTGCAGAGGGGAGAGAGACAAACTCTCCCAGAGAAGCACAGCGGAAGGATGGGAGGTGACAGCACGAGTTTCATTGAAGGAAATTCAGGTTTGATGTAAGATGAAACCTCTTCACGAGGAGGATGGTCAAAAACTAAACACAGGCCCAACAAGGTGGTGGGATCTCCAACCTCACAGCTCTTCAAACCTTCTCTAGGCAAGAGATTCAGCTTCGAAATGGGCCTTGCTCTGAGCAGGGCATTGGACCTCTGCAGGAGGTCCCTTCCAACCTCACTAATCCTTTCAAGAGAGGCCCAACACTGTTGTCCAAAGCCGTGCTGGGACCTTCTACACCCCAAGCAACCAGCAGCCCTGGGGCAGCAGAGCTGGTTGGGCACTCACAGTAGGCTCTTTCCACGAAGACGCCAGCGGTGATGGCAGAGAAGAGGACCACGCAGACGATGTGGCGCCGGTAATTCTCAACGAAGCGCTTGAGCTCCTGGATCTTCTGCTGGACCTTGTTCCGCTCAAACTTATTCCGCTGGGCTTCCGTGTACAAGTGCAGCTGGGACTGGGCCACCCTGGCGGTCAGAGGAGGGCTGGTGTCACATCGGGGTTGAGAGGACAAGGTCATGATGCCCAACCCTCCAGATGGAACCCAGGGTAGAGGAAGGGGGGGGTGGGAACTAGATGATCTTTGAGGTCCCTTCCAACCCAAACCATTCGATGATTCTATGAAGGTCCTTGGAGCTATTAAGGCAAATCAGGACATTCTGGCCATGGATTAACTGCTTCCTTGTAGAAACATCTGCTGCTGCCACAGCAGTGAGGACCAGAGTCTCTCCTGCAGCTCCTGCTTGGGTGAACCAGCAGTTGAGGAGCACAGGCAGGACCTGCCAAGCAAAGCCCCTCTCCATGGGCAGGACATACACTCTAAAAACCACTGTCCCAAGCTCTGGAGTTGGCCACTTCACTGGTTTTTTGATGGAGACCCACCAACCAGACCCAGCTATGGCACCATGCCCACCAAGACAGGGCTGTTCCCACATCTCCTCAACCAGCGAGAGGTTGTGATGTGCCTGCCTGGACCAAGGCATCTCCTGCAAGGATGGTCTTGCATCTCCTCCCTACGTTGTGCCACCATCACGGGGATGTTGGCTCCTTGCAGCAGTGTCCTTTGAGCAGAGGGCTTCCCAGTCTGACAGGAGAAACAGCCCACAGGCTGAACCCCACCCCAAGAAATGCTCCCAGTGAGGAGAAGACCTACTCACTTTCTGCCTGGTCTCTTGCGCAGCTCTTGCCCTTCTCGCTCCACGTAGTGGCTCATGGTGTCCAGGTTTGGGTCTTCCTTCTCCTCTGAGATGGTTCTGTTGGGAATCGAGCTGAATCTAAGCCCAGAGATGCACTTGCAGGAAGGGCTGGCCAAAATTCCCCCTATGTCTCCACTTTCCACCTCAGACCCAGCTGAGAAGGTGTCCAGCAAACCTGCTTCACTTGCGCATGGCACATGAGCTGGATTCATAGGATCCTAGAATGGGTTGGGTTGGAAGGGACCTCAAAGATCATCTATTTCCAAATCTGCCATGGCAGGGACACCTCCCACTAGACCAGGTTGCTCGAAGCCCCATCCAACCTGGCCTTGATTCACTCCAAGATAACCCACCCCTCTGAAAAGCGAGGTAGGACTCCCATCCCCACGTGGTGGACGCAACAGGGGCTCTGCAGGAGGCAGTTCCTCCCCTCTGCTTGCCTGGGGGCCAGGGAAGGACCATGTCCTAGCATGGTCATCCCTCTTCCTCAGCACTGGGTGTGTGGACACCCAGTGGGAGTGTTTGGAGGGGCTGAAGTAAAGGATGGAGGTGCATCAGGTCAGGAAGAGAAGAAGAAACATCATCAGCAGGAAGACTAAGGAGCAGAACTTACCCTTTCAGCTCGCTCTTTCTTATGAAGGAGACACGGTTGTGCAGGTTTTGCTTGAGCACCTCAGGGACACCTTTGAGGAACAACAGCCTTTCAGAGCACGCAAGATGTGGTGGACAAGATTTAGGCATCTCCCTTGTGCGGTGGGAAGAGGCTCTGAGATGACCCCAATGTGTCACCCATGGAGGGACAGCTGATGTCTCATGACTACAGCCGGGTTGGAGATATTGATGGGCCAAGATTTGGGGGCTACGTGTTGGGTGCTGCCTGTCTCCTCCAGCCCTCCAGGCCTGGGGTGACCCAGTGCTTCTGCCCACTGACCTTTGATGCAGAGCTGGGCGAGACGAAGCTCTTGGTCGTGGTCCCTCAGCATGTAGTGGAAGTCCTCCCACGTCAGCTCATCCCTGTCCTGGAACCCCGAGGCCCGAAACATGGACTCAGTCACCTGCTCCGCCTGCTCTCTCGACAGGCAGTTGTTGGAGATCTCGATGAAGGACCTGGACAAGGAGGGGAGATGGGGAACTTCAGAGGACCACAGCTTGAGTCCTTCAAGCAACAAGAGCCCCAGGCTGGTTTCATGGGAGAGGTGGGCTCCTGGTTGGGAGTGTTGAGCACATGGGCTCTCAGGTGGCACCTTGGGGAGTGAAGCACAGAAACTGGGAGCTGCCTTTGAAGACCTTGTGAAAACATCTAGAGAGATGAGAAGAAGTACCTGACCATCCTCAGGAACTCCTCCTTGGAGAGGAACCCGTTCTCATCAATGTCATACATCCTGAACATCACCTTGGACTTCTCCTCTGGGGACCCTGGTGGGGAGGGAGAGAGGTGAAGTATGAACAAGGTCCTGTTTTCATTAACAAAGATGCTTTCAAACATTGTCCTTGGGAGTCTGGACCTGCAGCAGTGAAGCCCCATCCAGCTCTGAGAAGACCAAAAGCCCACTGCTGGTCACAACTCCAATAGCAACAGAACATGACCCTCTCAAGTGGAAGGTGAAAAATGGGGTAGACACAATTTTGCAAACTCAACGTGTGCTCTTGCACAGCAGCGATTTTTGTGGGAGCTTTGGTTGAATCTCCACCTCCAACTCTGAATCCACCTTCCCAGTGATCATTCAGAGAGGATCAGATACGACATCAGATGGAGACATCACCATGAATCAAGGGCAGGATCTGTTCAGGAGACCCGTCTATGGTGACAAAAGACATCTCCCCTCATGACCCATCTTTCAGAAAACTACATTGATGCTGCTCCATAACTCAAGTTGAGGATGTCCTAAGTGAAGGGAGTGTCTACAGATTGACCTGCTGGATGGATCTTGTTCTTCACTCTGCTAGAGCCTACAAACAACAGCTGAAGACACTCCCAGCTCTAGCTCCCACCTTTCATGAAGACCACCAAGATGTCCAGGAATTCCCGGAAGGAGATGTAGCCGTTGCCGTCCTTGTCGGCCAGGGAGAACATGGAGTCCACAAACATGGAGTGGGCCTTGAGCCCCAGGGCCTCGGCGAACTCGGCCCTGCTCAGCTCACACGTCAGAGACTCCTTTGCCTTCTGGGAAGATTCAGAGTCAAGCTCTCCAGCATTGGACCTGTCGATCTCCAGCACCTGCAGGTTGTGGCCCACAAAAGACATGCCATGAGGGCTGGTGGAGCAGAAGGTTGGTGCTCATGTGCCTGACCTATTGCACATGAAACCCATGGTAGATGCCATGGGGACGTCCCGTGTGTCTCCTACACCCCGTGACTTTCACACTCAACACAACTGACCGTTATGGAGACCTCAGTTACATCATCCCAGAGTCTCTTTGAAACTTTAGACACATCCATCACCACACCTTTTGTCTCTTTCCAGGGAGAATGTCCCCTGGGTCCTGAAAATATTGGGAGCTTCCTTGTGCATGGGTCACCAGCTCTCATGGAGAGCACCAGCAGAAGCACCTTCCTCCATGCTCTACGTACCTGAGCAAAGAGGTGCCTGAAGAAAGTCTCCAGGATTTGTTTCCTCTGCTCCTGGGTGACTGCCCGTTTCATCAGGCTCTGCTCCTTCATCTCAGACACGTGCAGCTCCAGGCTGCTCTCCTCCAAGAAGCTCTGGAGCTTCCTGATGAAGCTGTTCCTCTCTGACTCCTCGCTGAAAAGCAGCACCTGCAAAAGGCCCCCACCAAACGGCCGTGAGCGGCTGCTCTTCACCACAATGGTTGCTCCATGGTATGAGCTGGACCTGGTGGTTCTCAGAAGGCCACAGCCACCCTTTAGGGACCTACACTGCTCCCAGCATCCAGGACTGAGTGGTTCAGGGTGCACGTGACCAGCAGCAGAGGATTGTGGAGGGTCCAGGGGAAGGTATCACCATGATACTCACCAGGTCGTACTCCTTGGGGCTCTTCAGGAGCAGAGCTTTGTTCCCTCTGTTGCTGGAGAGGATCACCTCCACCCTTTGATGGGCTTTCAGGTTGATGCTCCGGAGCACAGACCCTCTCCCATCCAGCACTTTGAGGACTTTGTCAGCTTGGAACTGAATGTAGACAAGGGAACTGTCCGTCTTGGGACCGTGCCACTCCATGGCTGGTGGGAGAGAGCACAGGACTCAGCTGG
Organism: Brachypteracias leptosomus; assembly: GCA_013401335.1. Taxonomy (NCBI): domain Eukaryota; kingdom Metazoa; phylum Chordata; class Aves; order Coraciiformes; family Brachypteraciidae; genus Brachypteracias; species Brachypteracias leptosomus. The sequence goes on from VYZX01027001.1 coordinate 120,398, forward strand.
GAAGACACACCCGTGCTCCTACTCACCCCAGCAGCTCCTTCACCAAGATGGTTTGGGAGCGATTTCATGACCAGACACATTAAGGGAAACTGCAGAGCTCAAGAGCTTGGACACAGGAGGAGCACAGACCATGGAGCAGGAAGGCAGGGCTCTTCCAGTGTCCAGAGCAAGGAGATACAAGTCCCTGTCCTGGAGCTACTGGTGCAATTGCTCTACACCCGTTTCCTTCAGGTAAGGTGTGATCTGGAGAGGGTTGGGATTAGAGGGTCATAGGATGACTCTGGTTGGAAGGGACTCAGGTTGGAAGGGTCTCTCACCCAACCTCCTGCCCAAAGTAGGACCAGCTAGAGGGTCAGGCCAGTCTGCTCAAGGCTTTATCTGGCCAGGTCTTGGATAGGATGGAGACTTCACCACCTCTCTGGGCTCCCTGCTCCACTGCTTGACTATCCTCCTGGAGAAATGTTGTCTCCTCACATCCAGCCTGGACATAAGCTCCAAGCCCAGCCCTTGGTGTGAGCCCTGCCTTCAGCAGCACCACCAGACACCACCACAGGACTGACAAGTGCCACCTCACCACATGTGGCCTCGCCGGTCACCTCCCTCCGCACGCTCTGCTTCTTCTGCAGCTTCTTGAAATCCCTCTTGCGGAGACGGGCAACGAGCCAGGCGACCAACAGGGTCACTGGGGACACACGGGAGAAGAAGGGATGAGGTGTCACAGAGCTCCCTGGCAGCATCACCCATGGGACTGGGGCAGGCAAGGGTTTGTTTCTTCCCCATCACCCCCAGTTCAACACTGGGCTGCTCCATGAAAGCCCTTCTGGTGGCCAAGGACCAGGAACACCCCTCCTACGAGGCCAGGCTGAGAG